>JAUIMM010000615.1:0-186495 GCA_031769625.1 Taudactylus pleione
CCTGCTACAAGAGGAGATATCACAAAGTAAGCGCTTTTGTTGTTTCCATTGGTTTCAATGCATTTTGGAATAAAACAAGCATTTGCTGTTTTCTCTTAAACGCAACGTGGGAGAAAAACCATTTCACATCACATTTGTGGGTCTTGGTCTTCAACACAATCTGTGAAATTTTGAGCTGTCTGTGTTTGCTACAAGAGGAGATATCACAAAGTATGTGTTTTTCTTATTTACATTGGTTTCAATGCACTTTGGTGTAAAATGAGTATTTGATGTTTTCTCTTAAACGCAACGCGGGAGAAAAACCGTTTCACATCACATTTCTGGGTCTTGGTCTTCAAAACAATCTGTGAAATTTTGAGCTGTCTGTGTTTGGTACAAGAGGAGATATCACAAAGTATGCACTTTTGTTGTTTCCATTGCATTCAATGCATTTTGTCCTAAAACGAGCATTTGCTGTTTTCTCTTAAATGCAACATGGGAGAAAAATATTTCACATCACATTTCTGGGTCTTGGTCTTCAACACAATCTGTGAAATTTTGAGCTGTCTGTGTTTGCTAGAAGAGGAGATATCACAAAGTATGCACTTTTGTTGTTTCCATTGGTTTCAATGCATTTTGGCCTAAAACAAGCATTTGCTGTTTTCTCTTAAACGCAACATGGGAGAAAAACCGTTTCACATCACATTTGTGGGTCTTGATCTTCAACACTATCTGTGAAATTTTGAGCTGTCTGTGTTTGCTACAAGAGGAGATATCACAAAGTATTCGCTTTTATTGTTTCCATTGGTTTCAATGCATTTTGGCCTTAAACGAGCATTTGCTGTTTTCTCTTAAACGCAATATGGGAGAAAAACCATTTCACATCACATTTGTGGGTCTTGGTCTACAACACAATCTTTGAAATTTTGAGCTGTCTGTGTTTGGTACAAGAGGAGATATCACAAAGTATGCACTTTTGTTGTTTCCATTGCATTCAATGCATTTTGTCCTAAAACGAGCATTTGCTGTTTTCTCTTAAATGCAACATGGGAGAAAAATATTTCACATCACATTTCTGGGTCTTGGTCTTCAACACAATCTGTGGAATTTTGAGCTGTCTGTGCTTGCTACAAGAGGAGATATCACAAAGTAAGCGCTTTTGTTGTTTCCTTTGGTTTCAATGCATTTTTGCCTAAAACAAGCATTTGCTGTTTTCTATTAAATGCAACGTGGGAGAAAAACCATTTCACATCACATTTGTGGGTCTTGGTCTTCAACACAATCTGTGAAATTTTGAGCTGTCTGTGTTTGCTACAAGAGGAGATATCACAAAGTATGCACTTTTGTTGTTTCCATTGGTTTCAAAGCATTTTGGCCTAAAATGAGCATTTGCTGTTTTCTCTTAAACGCAACACGGGAGAAAAACCATTTCACATCACATTTGAGGTCTTGATCTTCAACACTATCTGTGAAATTTTGAGCTGTCTGTGTTTGCTACAAGAGGAGATATAACAAAGTATGCACTTTTGTTGTTTCCATTGCATTCATTGCATTTTGTCCTAAAACTAGCCTTTGCTGTAATCTCTTAAATGCAACATGGGAGAAAAATATTTCACATCACATTTCTAGGTCTTGGTCTTCAACACAATCTGTGAATTTTTGAGCTGTCTGTGTTTGCTACAAGAGGAGATATCACAAAGTATGCACTTTTGTTGTTTCCATTGGTTTCAATGCATTTTAGCCTAAAATGAGCATTTGCTGTTTTCTCTTAAACGCAACACGGGAGAAAAACCGTTTCACATCACATTTGTGGGTCTTGATCTTCAACACTATCTGTGAAATTTTGAGCTGTCTGTGTTTGCTACAAGAGGAGATATCACAAAGTATTCGCTTTTATTGTTTCCATTGGTTTCAATGCATTTTGGCCTTAAACGAGCATTTGCTGTTTTTTCTTAAACGCAATATGGGAGAAAAACCATTTCATGTCACATTTGTGGGTCTTGGTCTACAACACAATCTTTGAAATTTTGAGCTGTCTGTGTTTGGTACAAGAGGAGATATCACAAAGTATGCGCTTTTGTTGTTTCCATTGGTTTCAATGCATTTTGGCCTTAAAAGAGCATTTGCTGTTTTCTCTTAAAATGCAACATGGGAGTAAAACCATTTCACATCACATTTGTGGGTCTTTGTCTTCAACACAATCAGTGAAATTTTGAGCTGTCTGTGTTTGCTACAAGAGGAGATATCACAAAGTATGCGCTTTTGTTGTTTCCATTGGTTTCAATGCATTTTGGCCTAAAACGAGCATTTACAGTTTTCTCTTAAACGCAATATGGGAGAAAAACCATTTCACATCACATTTGTGGGTCTTGGTCTTCAACACAATCTGTGAAATTTTGAGCTGTCTGTGTTTGGTACAAGAGGAGATATCACAAAGTATGCACTTTTGTTGTTTCCATTGGTTTCAATGCATTTTGTCATAAAACGAGCATTTGCTGTTTTCTCTTAAATGCAACATGGGAGAAAAATATTTCACATCACATTTCTGGGTCTTGGTCTTCAACACAATCTGTGAAATTTTGAGCTGTCTGTGTTTGCTACAAGAGGAGATATCACAAAGTATGCACTTTTGTTGTTTCCATTGGTTTCAATGCATTTTGGCCTAAAACGAGCATTTGCTGTTTTCTTTTAAAACAACACGGGAGAAAAACCGTTTCACATCACATTTGTGGGTCTTGATCTTCAACACTATCTGTGAAATTTTGAGCTGTCTGTGTTTGCTACAAGAGGAGATATCACAAAGTATTCGCTTTTATTGTTTCCATTGATTTCAATGCATTTTGGCCTTAAACGAGCATTTGCTGTTTTCTCTTAAACGCAATATGGGAGAAAAACCATTTCACATCACATTTGTGGGTCTTGGTCTACAACACAATTTTTGAAATTTTGAGCTGTCTGTGTTTGGTACAAGAGGAGATATCACAAAGTATGTACTTTTGTTGTTTCCATTGGTTTCAATGCATTTTGGCCTAAAACGAGCATTTTGCTGTTTTCTCTTAAACGCAACATGGGAGAAAAACCATTTCACATCACATTTGTGGGTCTTGGTCTTCAACACAATCTGTGAAATTTTGAGCTGTCTGTGTTTGCTACAAGAGGAGATATCACAAAGTATTCGCTTTTATTGTTTCCATTGGTTTCAATGCATTTTGTCCTAAAACGAGCATTGCTGTTTTCTCTTAAATGCAACATGGGAGAAAAACCATTTCACATCACATTTGTGGGTCTTGGTCTTCAACACAATCTGTGAAATTTTGAGCTGTCTGTGTTTGCTACAAGAGGAGATATCACAAAGTATGCACTTTTGTTGTTTCCATTGGTTTCAAAGCATTTTGGCCTAAAATGAGCATTTGCTGTTTTCTCTTAAACGCAACACGGGAGAAAAACCATTTCACATCACATTTGAGGTCTTGATCTTCAACACTATCTGTGAAATTTTGAGCTGTCTGTGTTTGCTACAAGAGGAGATATCACAAAGTATTCGCTTTTATTGTTTCCATTGGTTTCAATGCATTTTGGCCTTAAACGAGCATTTGCTGTTTTCTCTTAAACGCAATATGGGAGAAAAACCATTTCACATCACATTTGTGGGTCTTGGTCTACAACACAATCTTTGAAATTTTGAGCTGTCTGTGTTTGGTACAAGAGGAGATATCACAAAGTATGCACTTTTGTTGTTTCCATTGCATTCAATGCATTTTGTCCTAAAACGAGCATTTGCTGTTTTCTCTTAAATGCAACATGGGAGAAAAATATTTCACATCACATTTCTGGGTCTTGGTCTTCAACACAATCTGTGGAATTTTGAGCTGTCTGTGCTTGCTACAAGAGGAGATATCACAAAGTAAGCGCTTTTGTTGTTTCCTTTGGTTTCAATGCATTTTTGCCTAAAACAAGCATTTGCTGTTTTCTATTAAATGCAACGTGGGAGAAAAACCATTTCACATCACATTTGTGGGTCTTGGTCTTCAACACAATCTGTGAAATTTTGAGCTGTCTGTGTTTGCTACAAGAGGAGATATCACAAAGTATGCACTTTTGTTGTTTCCATTGGTTTCAAAGCATTTTGGCCTAAAATGAGCATTTGCTGTTTTCTCTTAAACGCAACACGGGAGAAAAACCATTTCACATCACATTTGAGGTCTTGATCTTCAACACTATCTGTGAAATTTTGAGCTGTCTGTGTTTGCTACAAGAGGAGATATAACAAAGTATGCACTTTTGTTGTTTCCATTGCATTCATTGCATTTTGTCCTAAAACTAGCCTTTGCTGTAATCTCTTAAATGCAACATGGGAGAAAAATATTTCACATCACATTTCTAGGTCTTGGTCTTCAACACAATCTGTGAATTTTTGAGCTGTCTGTGTTTGCTACAAGAGGAGATATCACAAAGTATGCACTTTTGTTGTTTCCATTGGTTTCAATGCATTTTAGCCTAAAATGAGCATTTGCTGTTTTCTCTTAAACGCAACACGGGAGAAAAACCGTTTCACATCACATTTGTGGGTCTTGATCTTCAACACTATCTGTGAAATTTTGAGCTGTCTGTGTTTGCTACAAGAGGAGATATCACAAAGTATTCGCTTTTATTGTTTCCATTGGTTTCAATGCATTTTGGCCTTAAACGAGCATTTGCTGTTTTTTCTTAAACGCAATATGGGAGAAAAACCATTTCATGTCACATTTGTGGGTCTTGGTCTACAACACAATCTTTGAAATTTTGAGCTGTCTGTGTTTGGTACAAGAGGAGATATCACAAAGTATGCACTTTTGTTGTTTCCATTGCTTTCAATGCATTTTGTCCTAAAACGAGCATTTGCTGTTTTCTCTTAAATGCAACATGGGAGAAAAATATTTCACATCACATTTCTGGGTCTTGGTCTTCAACACAATCTGTGGAATTTTGAGCTGTCTGTGCTTGCTACAAGAGGAGATATCACAAAGTAAGCGCTTTTGTTGTTTCCTTTGGTTTCAATGCATTTTTGCCTAAAACAAGCATTTGCTGTTTTCTATTAAATGCAACGTGGGAGAAAAACCATTTCACATCACATTTGTGGGTCTTGGTCTTCAACACAATCTGTGAAATTTTGAGCTGTCTGTGTTTGCTACAAGAGGAGATATCACAAAGTATGCGTTTTCTTGTTTCCATGGGTTTCAATGCATTTTGGCCTTAAACGAGCATTTGCTGTTTACTCTTAAATGCAACATGCGAGAAAAACCATTTCACATCACATTTGTGGTACTTGGTCTTCAACACAATCTGTGAAATTTGAGCGGTCTGTGTTTGGTACAAGAGGAGATATCACAAAGTATGCGCTTTTGATGTTTCCATTGGTTTCAATGCATTTTGGCCTAAAACGAGCATTTGCTGTTTTCTCTTAAACGCAATCATGGGAGAAAAACCATTTCACATCACATTTGTGGTGTCTGGTCTTCAACACATCCTGTGAAATTTTGAGCTGTCTGTGTTTTGCTACAAGAGGAGATATCACAAAGTATGCACTTTTGTTGTTTCAATTGTATTCATTGCATTTGTCCTAAAACTAGACTTTGCTGTTTTCTCTTAAATGCAACATGGGAGAAAAAATATTTCACATCACATTTCTGGGTCTTGGTCTTCAACACAATCTGTGAAATTTTGAGCTGTCTGTGTTTGCTACAAGAGGAGATATCACAAAGTATGCACTTTTGTTGTTTCCATTGGTTTCAAAGCATTTTGGCCTTAAAAAAGCATTCGCTGTTTTCTCTTAAATGCAACATGGAGAAAAACCAGTTTCACATCGCATTGTAGGTCTTGTCTTCAACACTATCTGTGAAATTTTGAGCTGTCTGTGTTTGCTACAAGAGGAGATATCACAAAGTATGCAGCTTTGTTGTTTCCATTGGTTTTCAATGCATTTTGGCCTAAATGAGCATTTGCTGTTTTCTCTTAAATGCAACATGGGAGAAAAACCATTTCACATCACATTTGTGATCTTGGTCCTTCAACACAATCTGTGAAATTTTGAGCTGTCTGTGTTTGCTACAAGAGGAGATTTCACAAAGTATACCGCTTTTGTTTCCATTGGGTTCAATGTATTTTGCCTAAAATGAGCATTTGCTGTTTTCTGTTAAACACAACATGGAGAAAAACCATTTCACATAACGTTTGTGAGTCTTGGTCTTCAACACAATCTGTTAAATTTTGAGATGTCTGTGTTTGCTACAAGAGGAGATTATCACAAAGTATGCGCTTTTGTTGTTTCTCATTCGTTTCAATGCATTTTGACCTAAAACGAGCATTTGCTGTTTTTCTCTTAAACGCAACAAGGGAGAAAAACCATTTCACATCACTTTTGTGGGTCTTGATCTTCAACACATCCAGTGAAATTTTGAGCTGTCTGTGTGTTGCTACAAGAGGAGATATCACAAAGTATGCGCTTTTGTTGTTTCCATTGGTTTCAATGCATTTTGCAAGGATTTGTCATGGCTGTGTTTCTCTTAAACGCAACATGGGAAGAAAAACCATTTCACATCACATTTGTGGATCTTGGTTCCTTCAACACCAAATTTGTGAAATGTTGTGTTGTCTTTGTTTGCTACAAGAGGAGATATCACAAAGATTGCGCTTTTTGTTGTTTCCATTGGTTTCAATGCATTTTGGCCTAAAATGAGCATTTGCTGTTTTCTGTTAAACACAACATGGGAGAAAAACCATTTCACATAAGGTTTGTGGGTCTTGGTCTTCAACACAATCTGTGAAATTTTGAGCTGTCTGTGTTTGCTACAAGAGGAGATATCACAAAGTATGCGCTTTGTTGTTTCCATTGGTTTCAATGCATTTTGGACTAAAACGAGCATTTGTTGTTTTCCCCTTAAATGCAACATGGGAGCAAAACCATTTCACATTACATTTGTGGTCTTGGTCTTCAACACAATCTGTGAAATTAAAAGCTGTCTGTGTTTGCTACAAGAGGACATATCACAAAGTGTGCGCTTTTGTTGTTTCCATTCGTTTCAATGCATTTTGGTCTAAAATGAGCATTTGCTCTTTCTCTTAAACGCAACATGGGAGAAAGACAATTTCACATCACATTTGTGGGGCTTGGTCTTCAACACAATCTGTGAAATTTTGAGCTGTCTGTGTTTGCTACAAGAGGAGTTATCACAAAGTATGCATTATTGTTGTTTACATTGGTTTCAATGCATTTTGGCCTAAAACGAGCATTTGCTGTTTCTCTTAAACGCAACATGGGAGAAAAACCATTTCACATCACATTTGTGGGGACTTGGTCTTCAACACAATCTGTGAAATTTGAGCTGTCTGTGTTTGCTACAAAGAGGAGTTATCACAAAGTATGCATTATTGTTGTTTCCATTGGTTTCAATGCATTTTGCCTAAAATGAGCATTTGCTGTTTTCTCTAAACGCAACATAGGAGAAAAACCATTTCACATCACATTTGTGATCTTGGTCTTCAACACAATCTGTGAAATTTTGTGCTGTCTGTGTTTGCTACAAGAGGAGTTATCACAAAGATTGCGCTTTTGTTGTTTCCATTGGTTTCAATGCATTTTGGCCTAAAATGAGCATTTGCTGTTTTCTGTTAAACACAACATGGGAGAAAAACCATTTCACATAACGTTTGTGGGTCTTGGTCTTCAACACAATCTGTGAAATTTTGAGATGTCTGTGTTTGCTACAAGAGGAGATATCACAAAGTATGCACTTTTGTTGTTTCAATTCGTTTAAATGCATTTTGACCTAAAACAAGCATTTGCTGTTTTCTCTTAAACGCAACAAGGGAGAAAAACCATTTCACATCACTTTTGTGGGTCTTGATCTTCAACACATCCCCGTGAAATTTGAGCTGTCTGTGTTTGCTACAAGAGGAGATATCACAAAGTATTTGCTTTTGTTGTTTCCATTGCTTTCAATGCATTTTGGCCAAAAACGAGCATTTGCTGTTTTCTCTTAAACGCAACATGGGAGAAAAAACCATTTCACAACACGTTTGTGGGTCTTGGTCTTCAACCATCCAGTGAAATTTTGAGCTGTCTGTGGTTGCTACAAGAGGAGATATCACAAAGTATGTGCTTTAGTTCTTTCCATTGGTTTCAACGCATTTTGGCCTAAAATGAACATTTGCTGTTTTCTCTTAAACGCAACATGGGAGAAAAAACATTTCACATCACATTTGTGGATCTTGGTCTTCAACACAATCTGTGAAATTTTGTGTGTCTGTGTTTGCTACAAGAGGAGATATCACAAAGATTGCGCTTTTTGTTGTTTCCATTTTTTTCAATGCATTTTGGGCTAAAATGAGCATTTGCTGTTTTCTGTTAAACACAACATTGGAGAAAAAAAAAAGATTTCACATAACGTTGTGGGTCTTGGTCTTCAACACATCCCATGAAATTTTGAGCTGTCTGTGTTTGCTACAAGAGGAGATATCACAAAGTATGCGCTTTTGTTGTTTCCATTGGTTTCAATGCATTTTGGCCTAAAACAAGCATTTGCTGTTTTCTCTTAAATGCAACAAGGGAGAAATACCATTTCACATCACATTTGTGGTTCTTGGTCTTCAACACAATCTGTGAAATTTTGAGCTGTCTGTGTTTGCTACAAGAGGAGATATCACAAAGTATGCGCTTTTGTTGTTTCCATTGGTTTCAATGCATTTTGGACTTAAATGAGCATTTGTTGTTTTCTCTTAAATGCAACATGGGAGAAAAACCATTTCACATCACATTTGTGGGTCTTGGTCTTCAACACAATCTGTGAAATTTTGAGCTGTCTGTGTTTGCTACAAGAGGAGATATCACAAAGTATACACTTTTGTTTCCATTGGCTTCAATGCATTTTGGTCTAAAATGAGCATTTGCTCTTTTCTCTTAAAAGCAACATGGGAGAAAAAACCATTTCACATCACTTTTGTGCATCTTGGTCTTCAACACAATCTGTGAAATTTTGTGCTGTCTGTGTTTGCTACAAGAGGAGATAGCACAAAGATTGCGCTTTTTGTTGTTTCAATTGGTTTCAATGCATTTTGGCCTAAAATGAGCATTTGCTGTTTTCTGTTAAACACAACATGGGAGAAAAACCATTTCACATAAAGTTTGTGGGTCTTGGTCTTCAACACAATCTGTGAAATTTTGAGCTGTCTGTGTTTGCTACAAGAGGAGATATCACAAAGTTTTTGCTTTTGTTGTTTCCATTGCTTTCAATGCATTTTGGCCTAAAACGAGCAATTGCTGTTTTTCTATTAAAAGCAACATGGGAGAAAAACCATTTCACATCACATTTGTGGGTCTTGGTCTTCAACACAATCTGTGAAATTTTGAGATGTCTGTGTTTGCTACAAGAGGAGATATCACAAACTATGCGCTTTTGTTGTTTCCATTGGTTTCAATGCATTTGATATAAAACGAGCATTTGCTGTTTTCCGTTAAACACAACAAGGGAGAAAAACCATTTCACATCACATTTGTGGTTCTTGGTCTTCAACACAATCTGTGAAATTTTGAGCTGTCTGTTTTTGCTACAAGAGGAGATATCACAAAGTATGCTCTTTTGTTGTTTTTCATTCGTTTCAATGCATTTTGGTCTAAAACGAGCATTTGCTCTTTCTCTTAAATGCAACATGGGAGAAAGACAATTTCACATCACATTTGTGGGTCTTGGTCTTCAACACAATCTGTGAAATTTTGAGATGTCTGTGTTTGCTACAAGAGGAGATATCACAAAGTATGCGCTTTTGTTGTTTCCATTCATTTCAATGCATTTTGACTTAAAACGAGCATTTGCTGATTTCTCTTAAATGCAACATGGGAGAAAAACCATTTCACATCACTTTTGTGCGTCTTGATCTTCAACACATCCCGTGAAATTTTGAGCTGTCTGTGTTTGCTACAAGAGGAGATATCACAAAGTATTTGCTTTTGTTGTTTCCATTGCTTTCAATGCATTTTGGCCTAAAACGAGCATTTGCTGTTTTCTATTAAAAGCAACATGGGAGAAAAACCATTTCACATCACATTTGTGGGTCTTGGTCTTCAACACAATCTGTGAAATTTTGAGATGTCTGTGTTTGCTACAAGAGGAGATATCACAAACTATGCGCTTTTGTTGTTTCCATTGGTTTCAATGCATTTTGATATAAAACGAGCATTTGCTGTTTTCCGTTAAACACAACATGGGAGAAAAACCATTTCACATCACATTTGTGGTTCTTGGTCTTCAACACAATCTGTGAAATTTTGAGCTGTCTGTTTTTGCTACAAGAGGAGATATCACAAAGTATGCTCTTTTGTTGTTTTCATTCGTTTCAATGCATTTTGGTCTAAAACGAGCATTTGCTCTTTTCTCTTAAACGCAACATGGGAGAAAGACAATTTCACATCACATTTGTGGGTCTTGGTTTTCAACACAATCTGTGAAATTTTGAGCTGTCTGTGTTTGCTACAAGAGGAGATATCACAAAGTATGCACTTTTGTTGTTTCCATTGGTTTCAATGCATTTTGGCCTAAAATGAGCATTTGCTGTTTTCTCTTAAATGCAACATGGGAGAAAAACCATTTCACATCACATTTGTGGATCTTGGTCTTCAACACAATCTGTGAAATTTTGAGCTGTCTGTGTTTGCTACAAGAGGAGATTTCACAAAGTATACGCTTTTGTTTCCATTGGTTTCAATGCATTTTTGCCTAAAATGAGCATTTGCTGTTTTCTGTTAAACACAACATGGGAGAAAAACCATTTCACATAACGTTTGTGAGTCTTGGTCTTCAACACAATCTGTTAAATTTTGAGATGTCTGTGTTTGCTACAAGAGGAGATATCACAAAGTATGCGCTTTTGTTGTTTCCATTCGTTTCAATGCATTTTGACCTAAAACGAGCATTTGCTGTTTTCTCTTAAACGCAACAAGGGAGAAAAACCATTTCACATCACTTTTGTGGGTCTTGATCTTCAACACATCCAGTGAAATTTTGAGCTGTCTGTGTTTGCTACAAGAGGAGATATCACAAAGTATGCGCTTTTGTTGTTTCCATTGGTTTCAATGCATTTTTGCCTAAAATGAGCATTTGCTGTTTTCTCTTAAACGCAACATGGGAGAAAAACCATTTCACATCACATTTGTGGATCTTGGTCTTCAACAAAATTTGTGAAATGTTGTGTTGTCTTTGTTTGCTACAAGAGGAGATATCACAAAGATTGCGCTTTTTGTTGTTTCCATTGGTTTCAATGCATTTTGGCCTAAAATGAGCATTTGCTGTTTTCTGTTAAACACAACATGGGAGAAAAACCATTTCACATAAGGTTTGTGGGTCTTGGTCTTCAACACAATCTGTGAAATTTTGAGCTGTCTGTGTTTGCTACAAGAGGAGATATCACAAAGAATGCGCTTTTGTTGTTTTCATTCGTTTCAATGCATTTTGGTCTAAAACGAGCATTTGCTCTTTTCTCTTAAACGCAACATGGGAGAAAGACAATTTCACATCACATTTGTGGGTCTTGGTTTTCAACACAATCTGTGAAATTTTGAGCTGTCTGTGTTTGCTACAAGAGGAGATATCACAAAGTATGCACTTTTGTTGTTTCCATTGGTTTCAATGCATTTTGGCCTAAAATGAGCATTTGCTGTTTTCTCTTAAATGCAACATGGGAGAAAAACCATTTCACATCACATTTGTGGATCTTGGTCTTCAACACAATCTGTGAAATTTTGAGCTGTCTGTGTTTGCTACAAGAGGAGATTTCACAAAGTATACGCTTTTGTTTCCATTGGTTTCAATGCATTTTTGCCTAAAATGAGCATTTGCTGTTTTCTGTTAAACACAACATGGGAGAAAAACCATTTCACATAACGTTTGTGAGTCTTGGTCTTCAACACAATCTGTTAAATTTTGAGATGTCTGTGTTTGCTACAAGAGGAGATATCACAAAGTATGCGCTTTTGTTGTTTCCATTCGTTTCAATGCATTTTGACCTAAAACGAGCATTTGCTGTTTTCTCTTAAACGCAACAAGGGAGAAAAACCATTTCACATCACTTTTGTGGGTCTTGATCTTCAACACATCCAGTGAAATTTTGAGCTGTCTGTGTTTGCTACAAGAGGAGATATCACAAAGTATGCGCTTTTGTTGTTTCCATTGGTTTCAATGCATTTTTGCCTAAAATGAGCATTTGCTGTTTTCTCTTAAACGCAACATGGGAGAAAAACCATTTCACATCACATTTGTGGATCTTGGTCTTCAACAAAATTTGTGAAATGTTGTGTTGTCTTTGTTTGCTACAAGAGGAGATATCACAAAGATTGCGCTTTTTGTTGTTTCCATTGGTTTCAATGCATTTTGGCCTAAAATGAGCATTTGCTGTTTTCTGTTAAACACAACATGGGAGAAAAACCATTTCACATAAGGTTTGTGGGTCTTGGTCTTCAACACAATCTGTGAAATTTTGAGCTGTCTGTGTTTGCTACAAGAGGAGATATCACAAAGAATGCGCTTTTGTTGTTTCCATTGCTTTCAATGCATTTTGGCCTAAAACGAGCATTTGCTGTTTTCTCTTAAACGCAACATGGGAGAAAAACCATTTCACATCACGTTTGTGGGTCTTGGTCTTCAACACATCCAGTGAAATTTTGAGCTGTCTGTGTTTGCTACAAGAGGAGATATCACAAAGTATGCGCTTTTGTTGTTTCCATTGGTTTCAATGCATTTTGGCCTAAAACAAGCATTTGCTGTTTTCTCTTAAATGCAACAAGGGAGAAAAACCATTTCACATCACATTTGTGGTTCTTGGTCTTCAACACAATCTGTGAAATTTTGAGCTGTCTGTGTTTGCTACAAGAGGAGATATCACAAAGTATGCGCTTTTGTTGTTTCCATTGGTTTCAATGCATTTTGGACTTAAATGAGCATTTGTTGTTTTCTCTTAAATGCAACATGGGAGAAAAAACCATTTCACATCACATTTGTGGGTCTTGGTCTTCAACACAATCTGTGAAATTTTGAGCTGTCTGTGTTTGCTACAAGAGGAGATATCACAAAGTATACACTTTTGTTTCCATTGGCTTCAATGCATTTTGGTCTAAAATGAGCATTTGCTCTTTTCTCTTAAAAGCAACATGGGAGAAAAACCATTTCACATCACTTTTGTGCATCTTGGTCTTCAACACAATCTGTGAAATTTTGTGCTGTCTGTGTTTGCTACAAGAGGAGATAGCACAAAGATTGCGCTTTTTGTTGTTTCCATTGGTTTCAATGCATTTTGGCCTAAAATGAGCATTTGCTGTTTTCTCTTAAAAGCAACATGTGAGAAAAACCATTTCACATCACATTTGTGGGTCTTGGTCTTCAACACAATCTGTGAAATTTTGAGCTGTCTGTGTTTGCTACAAGAGGAGTTATCACAAAGTATGCATTATTGTTGTTTACATTGGTTTAAATGCATTTTGGCTAAAACGAGCATTTGCTGTTTTCTCTTAAACGCAACATGGGAGAAAAACCATTTCACATCACATTTGTGGGTCTTGGTCTTCAACACAATCTGTGAAATTTTGAGCAGTCTGTGTTGGCTACAAAAGGAGATTTCACAAAGTATACGCTTTTGTTTCCATTGGTTTCAATGCATTTTGGTCTAAAACGAGCATTTGCTCTTTTCTCTTAAACGCAACATGGGAGAAAAACCATTTCACATCACATTTGTGGGTCTTGGTCTTCAACACAATCTGTGAAATTTTGTGCTCTCTGTGTTTGCTGCAAGAGGAGACATCACAAATATTGCGCTTTTTGTTGTTTCCATTGGTTTCAATGCATTTTTGCCTAAAATGAGCATTTGCTGTTTTCTGTTCAACACAACATGGGAGAAAAACCATTTCACATAACGTTTGTGGGTCTTGGTCTTCAACACAATCTGTGAAATTTTGAGATGTCTGTGTTTGCTACAAGAGGAGATATCACAAAGTATGCGCTTTTGTTGTTTCCATTCATTTCAATGCATTTTGACTTAAAACGAGCATTTGCTGATTTCTCTTAAATGCAACATGGGAGAAAAACCATTTCACATCACTTTTGTGCATCTTGATCTTCAACACATCCCGTGAAATTTTGAGCTGTCTGTGTTTGCTACAAGAGGAGATATCACAAAGTATTTGCTTTTGTTGTTTCCATTGCTTTCAATGCATTTTGGCCTAAAACGAGCATTTGCTGTTTTCTATTAAAAGCAACATGGGAGAAAAACCATTTCACATCACATTTGTGGGTCTTGGTCTTCAACACAATCTGTGAAATTTTGAGATGTCTGTGTTTGCTACAAGAGGAGATATCACAAACTATGCGCTTTTGTTGTTTCCATTGGTTTCAATGCATTTTAATATAAAACGAGCATTTGCTGTTTTCCGTTAAACACAACAAGGGAGAAAAACCATTTCACATCACATTTGTGGTTCTTGGTCTTCAACACAATCTGTGAAATTTTGAGCTGTCTGTTTTTGCTACAAGAGGAGATATCACAAAGTATGCTCTTTTGTTGTTTTCATTCGTTTCAATGCATTTTGGTCTAAAACGAGCATTTGCTCTTTTCTCTTAAACGCAACATGGGAGAAAGACAATTTCACATCACATTTGTAGGTCTTGGTTTTCAACACAATCTGTGAAATTTTGAGCTGTCTGTGTTTGCTACAAGAGGAGATATCACAAAGTATGCACTTTTGTTGTTTCCATTGGTTTCAATGCATTTTGGCCTAAAATGAGCATTTGCTGTTTTCTCTTAAATGCAACATGGGAGAAAAACCATTTCACATCACATTTGTGGATCTTGGTCTTCAACACAATCTGTGAAATTTTGAGCTGTCTGTGTTTGCTACAAGAGGAGATTTCACAAAGTATACGCTTTTGTTTCCATTGGTTTCAATGCATTTTTGCCTAAAATGAGCATTTGCTGTTTTCTGTTAAACACAACATGGGAGAAAAACCATTTCACATAACGTTTGTGAGTCTTGGTCTTCAACACAATCTGTTAAATTTTGAGATGTCTGTGTTTGCTACAAGAGGAGATATCACAAAGTATGCGCTTTTGTTGTTTCCATTCGTTTCAATGCATTTTGACCTAAAACGAGCATTTGCTGTTTTCTCTTAAACGCAACAAGGGAGAAAAACCATTTCACATCACTTTTGTGGGTCTTGATCTTCAACACATCCAGTGAAATTTTGAGCTGTCTGTGTTTGCTACAAGAGGAGATATCACAAAGTATGCGCTTTTGTTGTTTCCATTGGTTTCAATGCATTTTTGCCTAAAATGAGCATTTGCTGTTTTCTCTTAAACGCAACATGGGAGAAAAACCATTTCACATCACATTTGTGGATCTTGGTCTTCAACAAAATTTGTGAAATGTTGTGTTGTCTTTGTTTGCTACAAGAGGAGATATCACAAAGATTGCGCTTTTTGTTGTTTCCATTGGTTTCAATGCATTTTGGCCTAAAATGAGCATTTGCTGTTTTCTGTTAAACACAACATGGGAGAAAAACCATTTCACATAAGGTTTGTGGGTATTGGTCTTCAACACAATCTGTGAAATTTTGAGCTGTCTGTGTTTGCTACAAGAGGAGATATCACAAAGAATGCGCTTTTGTTGTTTCCATTGCTTTCAATGCATTTTGGCCTAAAACGAGCATTTGCTGTTTTCTCTTAAACGCAACATGGGAGAAAAACCATTTCACATCACGTTTGTGGGTCTTGGTCTTCAACACATCCAGTGAAATTTTGAGCTGTCTGTGTTTGCTACAAGAGGAGATATCACAAAGTATGCGCTTTTGTTGTTTCCATTGGTTTCAATGCATTTTGGCCTAAAACGAGCATTTGCTGTTTTCTCTTAAACGCAACAAGGGAGAAAAACCATTTCACATCACATTTGTGGTTCTTGGTCTTCAACACAATCTGTGAAATTTTGAGCTGTCTGTGTTTGCTACAAGAGGAGATATCACAAAGTATGCGCTTTTGTTGTTTCCATTGGTTTCAATGCATTTTGGACTTAAATGAGCATTTGTTGTTTTCTCTTAAATGCAACATGGGAGAAAAACCATTTCACATCACATTTGTGGGTCTTGGTCTTCAACACAATCTGTGAAATTTTGAGCTGTCTGTGTTTGCTACAAGAGGAGATATCACAAAGTATACGCTTTTGTTTCCATTTGCTTCAATGCATTTTGGTCTAAAATGAGCATTTGCTCTTTTCTCTTAAAAGCAACATGGGAGAAAAACCATTTCACATCACTTTTGTGCATCTTGGTCTTCAACACAATCTGTGAAATTTTGTGCTGTCTGTGTTTGTTACAAGAGGAGACAGCACAAAGATTGTGCTTTTTGTTGTTTCCATTGGTTTCAATGCATTTTGGCCTAAAATGAGCATTTGCTGTTTTCTCTTAAAAGCAACATGTGAGAAAAACCATTTCACATCACATTTGTGGTTCTTGGTCTTCAACACAATCTGTGAAATTTTGAGCTGTCTGTTTTTGCTACAAGAGGAGATATCACAAAGTATGCTCTTTTGTTGTTTCCATTCGTTTCAATGCATTTTGGTCTAAAACGAGCATTTGCTCTTTTCTCTTAAACGCAACATGGGAGAAAGACAATTTCACATCACATTTGTGGGTCTTGGTCTTCAACACAATCTGTGAAATTTTGAGCTGTCTGTGTTTGCTACAAGAGGAGTTATCACAAAGTATGCATTATTGTTGTTTACATTGGTTTCAATGCATTTTGGCCTAAAACGAGCATTTGCTGTTTTCTCTTAAACGCAACATGGGAGAAAAACCATTTCACATCACATTTGTGGGTCTTGGTCTTCAACACAATCTGTGAAATTTTGAGCTGTCTGTGTTTGCTACAAGAGGAGATATCACAAAGTATGCGCTTTTGTTGTTTCCATTGGTTTCAATGCATTTTGGCCTAAAATGAGCATTTGCTGTTTTCTCTTAAATGCAACATGGGAGAAAAACCATTTCACATCACATTTGTGGATCTTGGTCTTCAACACAATCTGTGAAATTTTGAGCTGTCTGTGTTTGCTACAAGAGGAGATATCACAAAGTATGCGCTTTTGTTGTTTCCATTGGTTTCAATGCATTTTGGACTTAAATGAGCATTTGTTGTTTTCTCTTAAATGCAACAAGGGAGAAAAACCATTTCACATCACATTTGTGGGTCTTGGTCTTCAACACAATCTGTGAAATTTTGAGCTGTCTGTGTTTGCTACAAGAGGAGATATCACAAAGTATACGCTTTTGTTTCCATTGGCTTCAATGCATTTTGGTCTAAAATGAGCATTTGCTCTTTTCTCTTAAAAGCAACATGGGAGAAAAACCATTTCACATCACTTTTGTGCATCTTGGTCTTCAACACAATCTGTGAAATTTTGTGCTGTCTGTGTTTGCTACAAGAGGAGATATCACAAAGATTGCGCTTTTTGTTGTTTCCATTGGTTTCAATGCATTTTGGCCTAAAATGAGCATTTGCTGTTTTCTCTTAAAAGCAACATGTGAGAAAAACCATTTCACATCACATTTGTGGGTCTTGGTCTTCAACACAATCTGTGAAATTTTGAGCTGTCTGTGTTTGCTACAAGAGGAGTTATCACAAAGAATGCATTATTGTTGTTTACATTGGTTTAAATGCATTTTGGCTAAAACGAGCATTTGCTGTTTTCTCTTAAACGCAACATGGGAGAAAAACCATTTCACATCACATTTGTGGGTCTTGGTCTTCAACACAATCTGTGAAATTTTGAGCAGTCTGTGTTGGCTACAAAAGGAGATTTCACAAAGTATACGCTTTTGTTTCCATTGGTTTCAATGCATTTTGGTCTAAAACGAGCATTTGCTCTTTTCTCTTAAACGCAACATGGGAGAAAAACCATTTCACATCACATTTGTGGGTCTTGGTCTTCAACACAATCTGTGAAATTTTGTGCTCTCTGTGTTTGCTGCAAGAGGAGACATCACAAATATTGCGCTTTTTGTTGTTTCCATTGGTTTCAATGCATTTTTGCCTAAAATGAGCATTTGCTGTTTTCTGTTCAACACAACATGGGAGAAAAACCATTTCACATAACGTTTGTGGGTCTTGGTCTTCAACACAATCTGTGAAATTTTGAGATGTCTGTGTTTGCTACAAGAGGAGATATCACAAAGTATGCGCTTTTGTTGTTTCCATTGGTTTCAATGCATTTTGGCCTAAAATGAGCATTTGCTGTTTTCTCTTAAATGCAACATGGGAGAAAAACCATTTCACATCACATTTGTGGATCTTGGTCTTCAACACAATCTGTGAAATTTTGAGCTGTCTGTGTTTGCTACAAGAGGAGATATCACAAAGTATGCGCTTTTGTTGTTTCCATTGGTTTCAATGCATTTTGGACTTAAATGAGCATTTGTTGTTTTCTCTTAAATGCAACAAGGGAGAAAAACCATTTCACATCACATTTGTGGGTCTTGGTCTTCAACACAATCTGTGAAATTTTGAGCTGTCTGTGTTTGCTACAAGAGGAGATATCACAAAGTATACGCTTTTGTTTCCATTGGCTTCAATGCATTTTGGTCTAAAATGAGCATTTGCTCTTTTCTCTTAAAAGCAACATGGGAGAAAAACCATTTCACATCACTTTTGTGCATCTTGGTCTTCAACACAATCTGTGAAATTTTGTGCTGTCTGTGTTTGCTACAAGAGGAGATATCACAAAGATTGCGCTTTTTGTTGTTTCCATTGGTTTCAATGCATTTTGGCCTAAAATGAGCATTTGCTGTTTTCTCTTAAAAGCAACATGTGAGAAAAACCATTTCACATCACATTTGTGGGTCTTGGTCTTCAACACAATCTGTGAAATTTTGAGCTGTCTGTGTTTGCTACAAGAGGAGTTATCACAAAGAATGCATTATTGTTGTTTACATTGGTTTAAATGCATTTTGGCTAAAACGAGCATTTGCTGTTTTCTCTTAAACGCAACATGGGAGAAAAACCATTTCACATCACATTTGTGGGTCTTGGTCTTCAACACAATCTGTGAAATTTTGAGCAGTCTGTGTTGGCTACAAAAGGAGATTTCACAAAGTATACGCTTTTGTTTCCATTGGTTTCAATGCATTTTGGTCTAAAACGAGCATTTGCTCTTTTCTCTTAAACGCAACATGGGAGAAAAACCATTTCACATCACATTTGTGGGTCTTGGTCTTCAACACAATCTGTGAAATTTTGTGCTCTCTGTGTTTGCTGCAAGAGGAGACATCACAAATATTGCGCTTTTTGTTGTTTCCATTGGTTTCAATGCATTTTTGCCTAAAATGAGCATTTGCTGTTTTCTGTTCAACACAACATGGGAGAAAAACCATTTCACATAACGTTTGTGGGTCTTGGTCTTCAACACAATCTGTGAAATTTTGAGATGTCTGTGTTTGCTACAAGAGGAGATATCACAAAGTATGCGCTTTTGTTGTTTCCATTGGTTTCAATGCATTTTGGCCTAAAATGAGCATTTGCTGTTTTCTCTTAAATGCAACATGGGAGAAAAACCATTTCACATCACATTTGTGGATCTTGGTCTTCAACACAATCTGTGAAATTTTGAGCTGTCTGTGTTTGCTACAAGAGGAGATATCACAAAGTATGCGCTTTTGTTGTTTCCATTGGTTTCAATGCATTTTGGACTTAAATGAGCATTTGTTGTTTTCTCTTAAATGCAACAAGGGAGAAAAACCATTTCACATCACATTTGTGGGTCTTGGTCTTCAACACAATCTGTGAAATTTTGAGCTGTCTGTGTTTGCTACAAGAGGAGATATCACAAAGTATACGCTTTTGTTTCCATTGGCTTCAATGCATTTTGGTCTAAAATGAGCATTTGCTCTTTTCTCTTAAAAGCAACATGGGAGAAAAACCATTTCACATCACTTTTGTGCATCTTGGTCTTCAACACAATCTGTGAAATTTTGTGCTGTCTGTGTTTGCTACAAGAGGAGATATCACAAAGATTGCGCTTTTTGTTGTTTCCATTGGTTTCAATGCATTTTGGCCTAAAATGAGCATTTGCTGTTTTCTCTTAAAAGCAACATGTGAGAAAAACCATTTCACATCACATTTGTGGGTCTTGGTCTTCAACACAATCTGTGAAATTTTGAGCTGTCTGTGTTTGCTACAAGAGGAGTTATCACAAAGAATGCATTATTGTTGTTTACATTGGTTTAAATGCATTTTGGCTAAAACGAGCATTTGCTGTTTTCTCTTAAACGCAACATGGGAGAAAAACCATTTCACATCACATTTGTGGGTCTTGGTCTTCAACACAATCTGTGAAATTTTGAGCAGTCTGTGTTGGCTACAAAAGGAGATTTCACAAAGTATACGCTTTTGTTTCCATTGGTTTCAATGCATTTTGGTCTAAAACGAGCATTTGCTCTTTTCTCTTAAACGCAACATGGGAGAAAAACCATTTCACATCACATTTGTGGGTCTTGGTCTTCAACACAATCTGTGAAATTTTGTGCTCTCTGTGTTTGCTGCAAGAGGAGACATCACAAATATTGCGCTTTTTGTTGTTTCCATTGGTTTCAATGCATTTTTGCCTAAAATGAGCATTTGCTGTTTTCTGTTCAACACAACATGGGAGAAAAACCATTTCACATAACGTTTGTGGGTCTTGGTCTTCAACACAATCTGTGAAATTTTGAGATGTCTGTGTTTGCTACAAGAGGAGATATCACAAAGAATTTGCTTTTGTTGTTTCCATTCATTTCAATGCATTTTGACTTAAAACGAGCATTTGCTGTTTTCTATTAAAAGCAACATGGGAGAAAAACCATTTCACATCACATTTGTGGGTCTTGGTCTTCAACACAATCTGTGAAATTTTGAGATGTCTGTGTTTGCTACAAGAGGAGATATCACAAAGAATTTGCTTTTGTTGTTTCCATTCATTTCAATGCATTTTGACTTAAAACGAGCATTTGCTGTTTTCTATTAAAAGCAACATGGGAGAAAAACCATTTCACATCACATTTGTGGTTCTTGGTCTTCAACACAATCTGTGAAATTTTGAGCTGTCTGTTTTTGCTACAAGAGGAGATATCACAAAGTATGCTCTTTTGTTGTTTCCATTCGTTTCAATGCATTTTGGTCTAAAACGAGCATTTGCTCTTTTCTCTTAAACGCAACATGGGAGAAAGACAATTTCACATCACATTTGTGGGTCTTGGTCTTCAACACAATCTGTGAAATTTTGAGCTGTCTGTGTTTGCTACAAGAGGAGTTATCACAAAGTATGCATTATTGTTGTTTACATTGGTTTCAATGCATTTTGGCCTAAAACGAGCATTTGCTGTTTTCTCTTAAACGCAACAAGGGAGAAAAACCATTTCACATCACATTTGTGGGTCTTGGTCTTCAACACAATCTGTGAAATTTTGAGCTGTCTGTGTTTGCTACAAGAGGAGTTATCACAAAGTATGCATTATTTTTGTTTACATTGCTTTCAATGCATCTTGGCCTAAAACGAGCATTTGCTGTTTTCTCTTAAAAGCAACATGGGAGAAAAACCATTTCACATAACGTTTGTGGGTCTTGGTCTTCAACACAATCTGTGAAATTTTGAGCTGTCTGTGTTTGCTACAAGAGGAGATATCACAAAGTAAGCGCTTTTGTTGTTTCCATTGGTTTCAATGCATTTTGGACTAAAACGAGCATTTGCTGTTTTCCCTTAAATGCAACATGAGAGAAAAACCAGTTCACATTACAATTGTGGGTCTTGGTCTTCAACACAATCTGTGAAATTAAGAGCTGTCTGTGTTTGCTACAAGAGGAGATATCACAAAGTATGCGCTTTTGTTGTTTCCATTCGTTTCAATGCATTTTGGTCTAAAATGAGCATTTGCTCTTTTCTCTTAAACGCAACATGGGAGAAAGACAATTTCACATCACATTTGTGGGTCTTGGTCTTCAACACAATCTGTGAAATTTTGTGCTGTCTGTGTTTGCTACAAGAGGAGTTATCACAAAGTATGCATTATTGTTGTTTACATTGGTTTCAATGCATTTTGGCCTAAAACGAGCATTTGCTGTTTTCTCTTAAACGCAACATGGGAGAAAAACCATTTCACATCACATTTGTGGGTCTTGGTCTTCAACACAATCTGTGAAATTTTGAGCTGTCTGTGTTTGCTACAAGAGGAGTTATCACAAAGTATGCATTATTGTTGTTTACATTGCTTTCGATGCATCTTGGCCTAAAACGAGCATTTGCTGTTTTCTCTTAAAAGCAACATGGGAGAAAAACCATTTCACATCGCATTTGTGGGTCTTGGTCTTCAACACAATCTGTGAAATTTTGAGCTGTCTGTGTTTGCTACAAGAGGAGATATCACAAAGTATGCACTTTTGTTGTTTCCATTGGTTTCAATGCATTTTGGCCTAAAATGAGCATTTGCTGTTTTCTCTTAAATGCAACATGGGAGAAAAACCATTTCACATCACATTTGTGGATCTTGGTCTTCAACACAATCTGTGAAATTTTGAGCTGTCTGTGTTTGCTACAAGAGGAGATTTCACAAAGTATACGCTTTTGTTTCCATTGGTTTCAATGCATTTTGGTCTAAAACGAGCATTTGCTCTTTTCTCTTAAACGCAACATGGGAGAAAAACCATTTCACATCACATTTGTGGGTCTTGGTCTTCAACACAATCTGTGAAATTTTGTGCTCTCTGTGTTTGCTGCAAGAGGAGACATCACAAATATTGTGCTTTTTGTTGTTTCCATTGGTTTCAATGCATTTTTGCCTAAAATGAGCATTTGCTGTTTTCTGTTCAACACAACATGGGAGAAAAACCATTTCACATAACGTTTGTGGGTCTTGGTCTTCAACACAATCTGTGAAATTTTGAGATGTCTGTGTTTGCTACAAGAGGAGATATCACAAAGTATGGGCTTTTGTTGTTTCCATTCATTTCAATGCATTTTGACTTAAAACGAGCATTTGCTGATTTGTCTTAAATGCAACATGGGAGAAAAACCATTTCACATCACTTTTGTGCGTCTTGATCTTCAACACATCCCGTGAAATTTTGAGCTGTCTGTGTTTGCTACAAGAGGAGATATCACAAAGTATTTGCTTTTGTTGTTTCCATTGCTTTCAATGCAGTTTGGCCTAAAACGAACAATTGCTGTTTTCTATTAAAAGCAACATGGGAGAAAAACCATTTCACATCACATTTGTGGGTCTTGGTCTTCAACACAATCTGTGAAATTTTGAGATGTCTGTGTTTGCTACAAGAGGAGATATCACAAACTATGCGCTTTTGTTGTTTCCATTGGTTTCAATGCATTTTGATATAAAACGAGCATTTGCTGTTTTCCGTTAAACACAACAAGGGAGAAAAACCATTTCACATCACATTTGTGGTTCTTGGTCTTCAACACAATCTTTGAAATTTTGAGCTGTCTGTTTTTGCTACAAGAGGAGATATCACAAAGTATGCTCTTTTGTTGTTTTCATTCGTTTCAATGCATTTTGGTCTAAAACGAGCATTTGCTCTTTCTCTTAAACGCAACATGGGAGAAAGACAATTTCACATCACATTTGTGGGTCTTGGTCTTCAACACAATCTGTGAAATTTTGAGCTGTCTGTGTTTGCTACAAGAGGAGATATCACAAACTATGCGCTTTTGTTGTTTCCATTGGTATCAATGCATTTTGATATAAAACGAGCATTTGCTGTTTTCCGTTAAACACAACAAGGGAGAAAAACCATTTCACATCACATTTGTGGTTCTTGGTCTTCAACACAATCTGTGAAATTTTGAGCTGTCTGTTTTTGCTACAAGAGGAGATATCACAAAGTATGCTCTTTTGTTGTTTTCATTCGTTTCAATGCATTTTGGTCTAAAACGAGCATTTGCTCTTTTCTCTTAAATGCAACATGGGAGAAAGACAATTTCACATCACATTTGTGGGTCTTGGTCTTCAACACAATCTGTGAAATTTTGAGCTGTCTGTGTTTGCTACAAGAGGAGTTATCACAAAGTATGCATTATTGTTGTTTACATTGGTTTCAATGCATTTTGGCCTAAAACGAGCATTTGCTGTTTTCTCTTAAACGCAACATGGGAGAAAAACCATTTCACATCACATTTGTGGGTCTTGGTCTTAAACACAATCTGTGAAATTTTGAGCTGTCTGTGTTTGCTACAAGAGGAGTTATCACAAAGTATGCATTATTTTTGTTTACATTGCTTTCAATGCATCTTGGCCTAAAACGAGCATTTGCTGTTTTCTCTTAAAAGCAACATGGGAGAAAAACCATTTCACATCGCATTTGTAGGTCGTGGTCTTCAACACAATCTGTGAAATTTTGAGCTGTCTGTGTTTGCTACAAGAGGAGATATCACAAAGTATGCACTTTTGTTGTTTCCATTGGTTTCAATGCATTTTGGCCTAAAATGAGCATTTGCTCTTTTCTCTTAAATGCAACATGGGAGAAAAACCATTTCACATCACATTTGTGGATCTTGGTCTTCAACACAATCTGTGAAATTTTGAGCTGTCTGTGTTTGCTAGAAGAGGAGATTTCACAAAGTATACGCTTTTGTTTCCATTGGTTTCAATGCATTTTTGCCTAAAATGAGCATTTGCTGTTTTCTGTTAAACACAACATGGGAGAAAAACCATTTCACATAACGTTTGTGAGTCTTGGTCTTCAACACAATCTGTTAAATTTTGAGATGTCTGTGTTTGCTACAAGAGGAGATATCACAAAGTATGCGCTTTTGTTGTTTCCATTCGTTTCAATGCATTTTGACCTAAAACGAGCATTTGCTGTTTTCTCTTAAACGCAACAAGGGAGAAAAACCATTTCACATCACTTTTGTGGGTCTTGATCTTCAACACATCCAGTGAAATTTTGAGCTGTCTGTGTTTGCTACAAGAGGAGATATCACAAAGTATGCGCTTTTGTTGTTTCCATTGGTTTCAATGCATTTTTGCCTAAAATGAGCATTTGCTTTTTTCTCTTAAACGCAACATGGGAGAAAAACCATTTCACATCACATTTGTGGATCTTGGTCTTCAACACAATTTGTGAAATGTTGTGTTGTCTTTGTTTGCTACAAGAGGAGATATCACAAAGATTGCGCTTTTTGTTGTTTCCATTGGTTTCAATGCATTTTGGCCTAAAATGAGCATTTGCTGTTTTCTGTTAAACACAACATGGGAGAAAAACCATTTCACATAAGGTTTGTGGTCTTGGTCTTCAACACAATCTGTGAAATTTTGAGCTGTCTGTGTTTGCTACAAGAGGAGATATCACAAAGTATGCGCTTTTGTTGTTTCCATTGGTTTCAATGCATTTTGGACTAAAACGAGCATTTGTTGTTTTCCCTTAAATGCAACATGGGAGCAAAACCATTTCACATTACATTTGTGGGTCTTGGTCTTTCAACACAATCTGTGAAATTAAAAGCTGTCTGTGTTTGCTACAAGAGGAGATATCACAAAGTGTGCGCTTTTGTTGTTTCCATTCGTTTCAATGCATTTTGGTCTAAAATGAGCATTTGCTCTTTTCTCTTAAACGCAACATGGGAGAAAGACAATTTCACATCACATTTGTGGGTCTTGGTCTTCAACACAATCTGTGAAATTTTGAGCTGTCTGTGTTTGCTACAAGAGGAGTTATCACAAAGTATGCATTATTGTTGTTTACATTGGTTTCAATGCATTTTGGCCTAAAACGAGCATTTGCTGTTTTCTCTTAAATGCAACATGGGAGAAAAACCATTTCACATCACATTTGTGGGACTTGGTCTTCAACACAATCTGTGAAATTTTGAGCTGTCTGTGTTTGCTACAAGAGGAGTTATCACAAAGTATGCATTATTGTTGTTTCCATTGGTTTCAATGCATTTTGGCCTAAAATGAGCATTTGCTGTTTTCTCTTAAATGCAACATAGGAGAAAAACCATTTCACATCACATTTGTGGATCTTGGTCTTCAACACAATCTGTGAAATTTTGTGCTGTCTGTGTTTGCTACAAGAGGAGTTATCACAAAGATTGCGCTTTTTCTTGTTTCCATTGGTTTCAATGCATTTTGGCCTAAAATGAGCATTTCCTGTTTTCTGTTAAACACAACATGGGAGAAAAACCATTTCACATAACGTTTGTGGGTCTTGGTCTTCAACACAATCTGTGAAATTTTGAGATGTCTGTGTTTGCTACAAGAGGAGATATCACAAAGTATGCACTTTTGTTGTTTCCATTCGTTTCAATGCATTTTGACCTAAAACAAGCATTTGCTGTTTTCTCTTAAACGCAACAAGGGAGAAAAACCATTTCACATCACTTTTGTGGGTCTTGATCTTCAACACATCCCGTGAAATTTTGAGCTGTCTGTGTTTGCTACAAGAGGAGATATCACAAAGTATTCGCTTTTGTTGTTTCCATTGCTTTCAATGCATTTTGGCCAAAAACGAGCATTTGCTGTTTTCTCTTAAACGCAACATGGGAGAAAAACCATTTCACAAAACGTTTGTGGGTCTTGGTCTTCAACACATCCAGTGAAATTTTGAGCTGTCTGTGGATGCTACAAGAGGAGATATCACAAAGTATACGCTTTTGTTTCCATTTGCTTCAATGCATTTTGGTCTAAAATGAGCATTTGCTCTTTTCTCTTAAAAGCAACATGGGAGAAAAACCATTTCACATCACTTTTGTGCATCTTGGTCTTCAACACAATCTGTGAAATTTTGTGCTGTCTGTGTTTGCTACAAGAGGAGACAGCACAAAGATTGTGCTTTTTGTTGTTTCCATTGGTTTCAATGCATTTTGGCCTAAAATGAGCATTTGCTGTTTTCTCTTAAAAGCAACATGTGAGAAAAACCATTTCACATCACATTTGTGGGTCTTGGTCTTCAACACAATCTGTGAAATTTTGAGCTGTCTGTGTTTGCTACAAGAGGAGTTATCACAAAGTATGCATTATTGTTGTTTACATTGGTTTAAATGCATTTTGGCTAAAACGAGCATTTGCTGTTTTCTCTTAAACGCAACATGGGAGAAAAACCATTTCACATCACATTTGTGGGTCTTGGTCTTCAACACAATCTGTGAAATTTTGAGCAGTCTGTGTTGGCTACAAAAGGAGATTTCACAAAGTATATGCTTTTGTTTCCATTGGTTTCAATGCATTTTGGTCTAAAACGAGCATTTGCTCTTTTCTCTTAAACGCAACATGGGAGAAAAACCATTTCACATCACATTTGTGGGTCTTGGTCTTCAACACAATCTGTGAAATTTTGTGCTCTCTGTGTTTGCTGCAAGAGGAGACATCACAAATATTGCGCTTTTTGTTGTTTCCATTGGTTTCAATGCATTTTTGCCTAAAATGAGCATTTGCTGTTTTCTGTTCAACACAACATGGGAGAAAAACCATTTCACATAACGTTTGTGGGTCTTGGTCTTCAACACAATCTGTGAAATTTTGAGATGTCTGTGTTTGCTACAAGAGGAGATATCACAAAGTATGCGCTTTTGTTGTTTCCATTCATTTCAATGCATTTTGACTTAAAACGAGCATTTGCTGATTTCTCTTAAATGCAACATGGGAGAAAAACCATTTCACATCACTTTTGTGGGTCTTGATCTTCAACACATCCCGTGAAATTTTGAGCTGTCTGTGTTTGCTACAAGAAGAGATATCACAAAGTATTTGCTTTTGTTGTTTCCATTGCTTTCAATGCATTTTGGCCTAAAATGAGCATTTGCTGTTTTCTATTAAAAGCAACATGGGAGAAAAACCATTTAACATCACATTTGTGGGTCTTGGTCTTCAACACAATCTGTGAAATTTTGAGATGTCTGTGTTTGCTACAAGAGGAGACAGCACAAAGATTGTGCTTTTTGTTGTTTCCATTGGTTTCAATGCATTTTGGCCTAAAATGAGCATTTGCTGTTTTCTCTTAAAAGCAACATGTGAGAAAAACCATTTCACATCACATTTGTGGGTCTTGGTCTGCAACACAATCTGTGAAATTTTGAGCTGTCTGTGTTTGCTACAAGAGGAGTTATCACAAAGTATGCATTATTGTTGTTTACATTGGTTTAAATGCATTTTGGCTAAAACGAGCATTTGCTGTTTTCTCTTAAACGCAACATGGGAGAAAAACCATTTCACATCACATTTGTGGGTCTTGGTCTTCAACACAATCTGTGAAATTTTGAGCAGTCTGTGTTGGCTACAAAAGGAGATTTCACAAAGTATACGCTTTTGTTTCCATTGGTTTCAATGAATTTTGGTCTAAAACGAGCATTTGCTCTTTTCTCTTAAACGCAACATGGGAGAAAAACCATTTCACATCACATTTGTGGGTCTTGGTCTTCAACACAATCTGTGAAATTTTGTGCTCTCTGTGTTTGCTGCAAGAGGAGACATCACAAATATTGCGCTTTTTGTTGTTTCCATTGGTTTCAATGCATTTTTGCCTAAAATGAGCATTTGCTGTTTTCTGTTCAACACAACATGGGAGAAAAACCATTTCACATAACGTTTGTGGGTCTTGGTCTTCAACACAATCTGTGAAATTTTGAGATGTCTGTGTTTGCTACAAGAGGAGATATCACAAAGTATGCGCTTTTGTTGTTTCCATTCATTTCAATGCATTTTGACTTAAAACGAGCATTTGCTGATTTCTCTTAAATGCAACATGGGAGAAAAAACCATTTCACATCAATTTTGTGGGTCTTGATCTTCAACACATCCCGTGAAATTTTGAGCTGTCTGTGTTTGCTACAAGAGGAGATATCACAAAGTATTTGCTTTTGTTGTTTCCATTGCTTTCAATGCATTTTGGCCTAAAACGAGCATTTGCTGTTTTCTGTTAAAAGCAACATGGGAGAAAAACCATTTAACATCACATTTGTGGGTCTTGGTCTTCAACACAATCTGTGAAATTTTGAGATGTCTGTGTTTGCTACAAGAGGAGATATCACAAAACTATGCGCTTTTGTTGTTTCCATTGGTTTCAATGCATTTTGATATAAAACGAGCATTTGCTGTTTTCCGTTAAACACAACAAGGGAGAAAAACCATTTCACATCACATTTGTGGTTCTTGGTCTTCAACACAATCTGTGAAATTTTGAGCTGTCTGTTTTTGCTACAAGAGGAGATATCACAAAGTATGCTCTTTTGTTGTTTCCATTCGTTTCAATGCATTTTGGTCTAAAACGAGCATTTGCTCTTTTCTCTTAAACGCAACATGGGAGAAAGACAATTTCACATCACATTTGTGGGTCTTGGTCTTCAACACAATCTGTGAAATTTTGAGCTGTCTGTGTTTGCTACAAGAGGAGTTATCACAAAGTATGCATTATTGTTGTTTACATTGGTTTCAATGCATTTTGGCCTAAAACGAGCATTTGCTGTTTTCTCTTAAACGCAACATGGGAGAAAAACCATTTCACATCACATTTGTGGGTCTTGGTCTTCAACACAATCTGTGAAATTTTGAGCTGTCTGTGTTTGCTACAAGAGGAGTTATCACAAAGTATGCATTATTGTTGTTTACATTGCTTTCAATGCATTTTGGCCTAAAACGAGCATTTGCTGTTTTCTCTTAAAAGCAACATGGGAGAAAAACCATTTCACATCACATTTGTGGGTCTTGGTCTTCAACACAATCTGTGAAATTTTGAGCTGTCTGTGTTTGCTACAAGAGGAGATATCACAAAGTATGCGCTTTTGTTGTTTCCATTGGTTTCAATGCATTTTGGCCTAAAATGAGCATTTGCTGTTTTCTCTTAAATGCAACATGGGAGAAAAACCATTTCACATCACATTTGTGGATCTTGGTCTTCAACACAATCTGTGAAATTTTGAGCTGTCTGTGTTTGCTACAAGAGGAGATATCACAAAGTATGCGCTTTTGTTGTTTCCATTGGTTTCAATGCATTTTGGACTTAAATGAGCATTTGTTGTTTTCTCTTAAATGCAACAAGGGAGAAAAAACCATTTCACATCACATTTGTGGGTCTTGGTCTTCAACACAATCTGTGAAATTTTGAGCTGTCTGTGTTTGCTACAAGAGGAGATATCACAAAGTATACGCTTTTGTTTCCATTGGCTTCAATGCATTTTGGTCTAAAATGAGCATTTGCTCTTTTCTCTTAAAAGCAACATGGGAGAAAAACCATTTCACATCACTTTTGTGCATCTTGGTCTTCAACACAATCTGTGAAATTTTGTGCTGTCTGTGTTTGCTACAAGAGGAGATATCACAAAGATTGCGCTTTTTGTTGTTTCCATTGGTTTCAATGCATTTTGGCCTAAAATGAGCATTTGCTGTTTTCTCTTAAAAGCAACATGTGAGAAAAACCATTTCACATCACATTTGTGGGTCTTGGTCTTCAACACAATCTGTGAAATTTTGAGCTGTCTGTGTTTGCTACAAGAGGAGTTATCACAAAGAATGCATTATTGTTGTTTACATTGGTTTAAATGCATTTTGGCTAAAACGAGCATTTGCTGTTTTCTCTTAAACGCAACATGGGAGAAAAACCATTTCACATCACATTTGTGGGTCTTGGTCTTCAACACAATCTGTGAAATTTTGAGCAGTCTGTGTTGGCTACAAAAGGAGATTTCACAAAGTATACGCTTTTGTTTCCATTGGTTTCAATGCATTTTGGTCTAAAACGAGCATTTGCTCTTTTCTCTTAAACGCAACATGGGAGAAAAACCATTTCACATCACATTTGTGGGTCTTGGTCTTCAACACAATCTGTGAAATTTTGTGCTCTCTGTGTTTGCTGCAAGAGGAGACATCACAAATATTGCGCTTTTTGTTGTTTCCATTGGTTTCAATGCATTTTTGCCTAAAATGAGCATTTGCTGTTTTCTGTTCAACACAACATGGGAGAAAAACCATTTCACATAACGTTTGTGGGTCTTGGTCTTCAACACAATCTGTGAAATTTTGAGATGTCTGTGTTTGCTACAAGAGGAGATATCACAAAGAATTTGCTTTTGTTGTTTCCATTCATTTCAATGCATTTTGACTTAAAACGAGCATTTGCTGTTTTCTATTAAAAGCAACATGGGAGAAAAACCATTTCACATCACATTTGTGGGTCTTGGTCTTCAACACAATCTGTGAAATTTTGAGATGTCTGTGTTTGCTACAAGAGGAGATATCACAAAGAATTTGCTTTTGTTGTTTCCATTCATTTCAATGCATTTTGACTTAAAACGAGCATTTGCTGTTTTCTATTAAAAGCAACATGGGAGAAAAACCATTTCACATCACATTTGTGGGTCTTGGTCTTCAACACAATCTGTGAAATTTTGAGCTGTCTGTGTTTGCTACAAGAGGAGATATCACAAAGTAAGCGCTTTTGTTGTTTCCATTGGTTTCAATGCATTTTGGACTAAAACGAGCATTTGCTGTTTTCCCTTAAATGCAACATGAGAGAAAAACCAGTTCACATTACAATTGTGGGTCTTGGTCTTCAACACAATCTGTGAAATTAAGAGCTGTCTGTGTTTGCTACAAGAGGAGATATCACAAAGTATGCGCTTTTGTTGTTTCCATTCGTTTCAATGCATTTTGGTCTAAAATGAGCATTTGCTCTTTTCTCTTAAACGCAACATGGGAGAAAGACAATTTCACATCACATTTGTGGGTCTTGGTCTTCAACACAATCTGTGAAATTTTGTGCTGTCTGTGTTTGCTACAAGAGGAGTTATCACAAAGTATGCATTATTGTTGTTTACATTGGTTTCAATGCATTTTGGCCTAAAACGAGCATTTGCTGTTTTCTCTTAAACGCAACATGGGAGAAAAACCATTTCACATCACATTTGTGGGTCTTGGTCTTCAACACAATCTGTGAAATTTTGAGCTGTCTGTGTTTGCTACAAGAGGAGTTATCACAAAGTATGCATTATTGTTGTTTACATTGCTTTCGATGCATCTTGGCCTAAAACGAGCATTTGCTGTTTTCTCTTAAAAGCAACATGGGAGAAAAACCATTTCACATCGCATTTGTGGGTCTTGGTCTTCAACACAATCTGTGAAATTTTGAGCTGTCTGTGTTTGCTACAAGAGGAGATATCACAAAGTATGCACTTTTGTTGTTTCCATTGGTTTCAATGCATTTTGGCCTAAAATGAGCATTTGCTGTTTTCTCTTAAATGCAACATGGGAGAAAAACCATTTCACATCACATTTGTGGATCTTGGTCTTCAACACAATCTGTGAAATTTTGAGCTGTCTGTGTTTGCTACAAGAGGAGATTTCACAAAGTATACGCTTTTGTTTCCATTGGTTTCAATGCATTTTGGTCTAAAACGAGCATTTGCTCTTTTCTCTTAAACGCAACATGGGAGAAAAACCATTTCACATCACATTTGTGGGTCTTGGTCTTCAACACAATCTGTGAAATTTTGTGCTCTCTGTGTTTGCTGCAAGAGGAGACATCACAAATATTGTGCTTTTTGTTGTTTCCATTGGTTTCAATGCATTTTTCCCTAAAATGAGCATTTGCTGTTTTCTGTTCAACACAACATGGGAGAAAAACCATTTCACATAACGTTTGTGGGTCTTGGTCTTCAACACAATCTGTGAAATTTTGAGATGTCTGTGTTTGCTACAAGAGGAGATATCACAAAGTATGGGCTTTTGTTGTTTCCATTCATTTCAATGCATTTTGACTTAAAACGAGCATTTGCTGATTTTTCTTAAATGCAACATGGGAGAAAAACCATTTCACATCACTTTTGTGCGTCTTGATCTTCAACACATCCCGTGAAATTTTGAGCTGTCTGTGTTTGCTACAAGAGGAGATATCACAAAGTATTTGCTTTTGTTGTTTCCATTGCTTTCAATGCATTTTGGCCTAAAACGAGCAATTGCTGTTTTCTATTAAAAGCAACATGGGAGAAAAACCATTTCACATCACATTTGTGGGTCTTGGTCTTCAACACAATCTGTGAAATTTTGAGATGTCTGTGTTTGCTACAAGAGGAGATATCACAAACTATGCGCTTTTGTTGTTTCCATTGGTTTCAATGCATTTTGATATAAAACGAGCATTTGCTGTTTTCCGTTAAACACAACAAGGGAGAAAAACCATTTCACATCACATTTGTGGTTCTTGGTCTTCAACACAATCTGTGAAATTTTGAGCTGTCTGTTTTTGCTACAAGAGGAGATATCACAAAGTATGCTCTTTTGTTGTTTTCATTCGTTTCAATGCATTTTGGTCTAAAACGAGCTTTTGCTCTTTCTCTTAAACGCAACATGGGAGAAAGACAATTTCACATCACATTTGTGGGTCTTGATCTTCAACACAATCTGTGAAATTTTGAGCTGTCTGTGTTTGCTACAAGAGGAGATATCACAAACTATGCGCTTTTGTTGTTTCCATTGGTTTCAATGCATTTTGATATAAAACGAGCATTTGCTGTTTTCCGTTAAACACAACAAGGGAGAAAAACCATTTCACATCACATTTGTGGTTCTTGGTCTTCAACACAATCTGTGAAATTTTGAGCTGTCTGTTTTTGCTACAAGAGGAGATATCACAAAGTATGCTCTTTTGTTGTTTTCATTCGTTTCAATGCATTTTGGTCTAAAACGAGCATTTGCTCTTTTCTCTTAAATGCAACATGGGAGAAAGACAATTTCACATCACATTTGTGGGTCTTGGTCTTCAACACAGTCTGTGAAATTTTGAGCTGTCTGTGTTTGCTACAAGAGGAGTTATCACAAAGTATGCATTATTGTTGTTTACATTGGTTTCAATGCATTTTGGCCTAAAACGAGCATTTGCTGTTTTCTCTTAAACGCAACATGGGAGAAAAACCATTTCACATCACATTTGTGGGTCTTGGTCTTAAACACAATCTGTGAAATTTTGAGCTGTCTGTGTTTGCTACAAGAGGAGTTATCACAAAGTATGCATTATTTTTGTTTACATTGCTTTCAATGCATCTTGGCCTAAAACGAGCATTTGCTGTTTTCTCTTAAAAGCAACATGGGAGAAAAACCATTTCACATCGCATTTGTAGGTCGTGGTCTTCAACACAATCTGTGAAATTTTGAGCTGTCTGTGTTTGCTACAAGAGGAGATATCACAAAGTATGCACTTTTGTTGTTTCCATTGGTTTCAATGCATTTTGGCCTAAAATGAGCATTTGCTGTTTTCTCTTAAATGCAACATGGGAGAAAAACCATTTCACATCACATTTGTGGATCTTGGTCTTCAACACAATCTGTGAAATTTTGAGCTGTCTGTGTTTGCTACAAGAGGAGATTTCACAAAGTATACGCTTTTGTTTCCATTGGTTTCAATGCATTTTTGCCTAAAATGAGCATTTGCTGTTTTCTGTTAAACACAACATGGGAGAAAAACCATTTCACATAACGTTTGTGAGTCTTGGTCTTCAACACAATCTGTTAAATTTTGAGATGTCTGTGTTTGCTACAAGAGGAGATATCACAAAGTATGCGCTTTTGTTGTTTCCATTCATTTCAATGCATTTTGACCTAAAACGAGCATTTGCTGTTTTCTCTTAAACGCAACAAGGGAGAAAAACCATTTCACATCACTTTTGTGGGTCTTGATCTTCAACACATCCAGTGAAATTTTGAGCTGTCTGTGTTTGCTACAAGAGGAGATATCACAAAGTATGCGCTTTTGTTGTTTCCATTGGTTTCAATGCATTTTTGCCTAAAATGAGCATTTGCTGTTTTCTCTTAAACGCAACATGGGAGAAAAACCATTTCACATCACATTTGTGGATCTTGGTCTTCAACACAATTTGTGAAATGTTGTGTTGTCTTTGTTTGCTACAAGAGGAGATATCACAAAGATTGCGCTTTTTGTTGTTTCCATTGGTTTCAATGCATTTTGGCCTAAAATGAGCATTTGCTGTTTTCTGTTAAACACAACATGGGAGAAAAACCATTTCACATAAGGTTTGTGGGTCTTGGTCTTCAACACAATCTGTGAAATTTTGAGCTGTCTGTGTTTGCTACAAGAGGAGATATCACAAAGTATGCGCTTTTGTTGTTTCCATTGGTTTCAATGCATTTTGGACTAAAACGAGCATTTGTTGTTTTCCCTTAAATGCAACATGGGAGCAAAACCATTTCACATTACATTTGTGGGTCTTAGTCTTCAACACAATCTGTGAAATTAAAAGCTGTCTGTGTTTGCTACAAGAGGAGATATCACAAAGTGTGCGCTTTTGTTGTTTCCATTCGTTTCAATGCATTTTAGTCTAAAATGACCATTTGCTCTTTTCTCTTAAATGCAACATGGGAGAAAGACAATTTCACATCACATTTGTGGGTCTTGGTCTTCAACACAATCTGTGAAATTTTGAGCTGTCTGTGTTTGCTACAAGAGGAGTTATCACAAAGTATGCATTATTGTTGTTTACATTGGTTTCAATGCATTTTGGCCTAAAACAAGCATTTGCTGTTTTCTCTTAAATGCAACATGGGAGAAAAACCATTTCACATCACATTTGTGGGACTTGGTCTTCAACACAATCTGTGAAATTTTGAGCTGTCTGTGTTTGCTACAAGAGGAGTTATCACAAAGTATGCATTATTGTTGTTTCCATTGGTTTCAATGCATTTTGGCCTAAAATGAGCATTTGCTGTTTTCTCTTAAATGCAACATAGGAGAAAAACCATTTCACATCACATTTGTGGATCTTGGTCTTCAACACAATCTGTGAAATTTTGTGCTGTCTGTGTTTGCTACAAGAGGAGTTATCACAAAGATTGCGCTTTTTGTTGTTTCCATTGGTTTCAATGCATTTTGGCCTAAAATGAGCATTTGCTGTTTTCTGTTAAACACAACATGGGAGAAAAACCATTTCACATAACGTTTGTGGGTCTTGGTCTTCAACACAATCTGTGAAATTTTGAGATGTCTGTGTTTGCTACAAGAGGAGATATCACAAAGTATGCACTTTTGTTGTTTCCATTCGTTTCAATGCATTTTGACCTAAAACAAGCATTTGCTGTTTTCTCTTAAACGCAACAAGGGAGAAAAACCATTTCACATCACTTTTGTGGGTCTTGATCTTCAACACATCCCGTGAAATTTTGAGCTGTCTGTGTTTGCTACAAGAGGAGATATCACAAAGTATTCGCTTTTGTTGTTTCCATTGCTTTCAATGCATTTTGGCCAAAAACGAGCATTTGCTGTTTTCTCTTAAATGCAACATGGGAGAAAAACCATTTCACAACACGTTTGTGGGTCTTGGTCTTCAACACATCCAGTGAAATTTTGAGCTGTCTGTGGTTGCTACAAGAGGAGATATCACAAAGTATGTGCTTTAGTTCTTTCCATTGGTTTCAACGCATTTTGGCCTAAAATGAACATTTGCTGTTTTCTCTTAAACGCAACATGGGAGAAAAAACATTTCACATCACATTTGTGGATCTTGGTCTTCAACACAATTTGTGAAATTTTGTGTTGTCTGTGTTTGCTACAAGAGGAGATATCACAAAGATTGCGCTTTTTGTTGTTTCCATTTTTTTCAATGCATTTTGGGCTAAAATGAGCATTTGCTGTTTTCTGTTAAACACAACATTGGAGAAAAAAAAACGATTTCACATAACGTTTGTGGGTCTTGGTCTTCAACACATCCCATGAAATTTTGAGCTGTCTGTGTTTGCTACAAGAGGAGATATCACAAAGTATGCGCTTTTGTTGTTTCCATTGGTTTCAATGCATTTTGGCCTAAAACAAGCATTTGCTGTTTTCTCTTAAATGCAACAAGGGAGAAAAACCATTTCACATCACATTTGTGGGTCTTGGTCTTCAACACAATCTGTGAAATTTTGAGCTGTCTGTGTTTGCTACAAGAGGAGATATCACAAAGTATACACTTTTGTTTCCATTGGCTTCAATCCATTTTGGTCTAAAATGAGAATTTGCTCTTTTCTCTTAAAAGCAACATGGGAGAAAAACCATTTCACATCACTTTTGTGCATCTTGGTCTTCAACACAATCTGTGAAATTTTGTGCTGTCTGTGTTTGCTACAAGAGGAGATAGCACAAAGATTGCGCTTTTTGTTGTTTCCATTGGTTTCAATGCATTTTGGCCTAAAATGAGCATTTGCTGTTTTCTCTTAAAAGCAACATGGGAGAAAAACCATTTCACATCACATTTGTGGGTCTTGGTCTTCAACACAATCTGTGAAATTTTGAGCAGTCTGTGTTGGCTACAAAAGGAGATTTCACAAAGTATACGCTTTTGTTTCCATTGGTTTCAATGCATTTTGGTCTAAAACGAGCATTTGCTCTTTTCTCTTAAACGCAACATGGGAGAAAAACCATTTCACATCACATTTGTGGGTCTTGGTCTTCAACACAATCTGTGAAATTTTGAGCTGTCTGTGTTTGCTACAAGAGGAGTTATCACAAAGTATGCATTATTGTTGTTTACATTGGTTAAATGCATTTTGGCTAAAACGAGCATTTGCTGTTTTCTCTTAAACGCAACATGGGAGAAAAACCATTTCACATCACATTTGTGGGTCTTGGTCTTCAACACAATCTGTGAAATTTTGAGCAGTCTGTGTTGGCTACAAAAGGAGATTTCACAAAGTATACGCTTTTGTTTCCATTGGTTTCAATGCATTTTGGTCTAAAACGAGCATTTGCTCTTTTCTCTTAAACGCAACATGGGAGAAAAACCATTTCACATCACATTTGTGGGTCTTGGTCTTCAACACAATCTGTGAAATTTTGTGCTCCCTGTGTTTGCTGCAAGAGGAGACATCACAAATATTGCGCTTTTTGTTGTTTCCATTGGTTTCAATGCATTTTTGCCTAAAATGAGCATTTGCTGTTTTCTGTTCAACACAACATGGGAGAAAAACCATTTCACATAACGTTTGTGGGTCTTGGTCTTCAACACAATCTGTGAAATTTTGAGATGTCTGTGTTTGCTACAAGAGGAGATATCACAAAGTATGCGCTTTTGTTGTTTCCATTCATTTCAATGCATTTTTACTTAAAACGAGCATTTGCTGATTTCTCTTAAATGCAACATGGGAGAAAAACCATTTCACATCACTTTTGTGCGTCTTGATCTTCAACACATCCCGTGAAATTTTGAGCTGTCTGTGTTTGCTACAAGAGGAGATATCACAAAGTATTTGCTTTTGTTGTTTCCATTGCTTTCAATGCATTTTGGCCTAAAACGAGCATTTGCTGTTTTCTATTAAAAGCAACATGGGAGAAAAACCATTTCACATCACATTTGTGGGTCTTGGTCTTCAACACAATCTGTGAAATTTTGAGATGTCTGTGTTTGCTACAAGAGGAGATATCACAAACTATGCGCTTTTGTTGTTTCCATTGGTTTCAATGCATTTTGATATAAAACGAGCATTTGCTGTTTACCGTTAAACACAACAAGGGAGAAAAACCATTTCACATCACATTTGTGGTTCTTGGTCTTCAACACAATCTGTGAAATTTTGAGCTGTCTGTTTTTGCTACAAGAGGAGATATCACAAAGTATGCTCTTTTGTTGTTTTCATTCGTTTCAATGCATTTTGGTCTAAAACGAGCATTTGCTCTTTTCTCTTAAATGCAACATGGGAGAAAGACAATTTCACATCACATTTGTGGGTCTTGGTCTTCAACACAATCTGTGAAATTTTGAGCTGTCTGTGTTTGCTACAAGAGGAGTTATCACAAAGTATGCATTATTGTTGTTTACATTGGTTTCAATGCATTTTGGCCTAAAACGAGCATTTGCTGTTTTCTCTTAAACGCAACATGGGAGAAAAACCATTTCACATCACATTTGTGGGTCTTGGTCTTAAACACAATCTGTGAAATTTTGAGCTGTCTGTGTTTGCTACAAGAGGAGTTATCACAAAGTATGCATTATTTTTGTTTACATTGCTTTCAATGCATCTTGGCCTAAAACGAGCATTTGCTGTTTTCTCTTAAAAGCAACATGGGAGAAAAAACATTTCACATCACATTTGTAGGTCTTGGTTTTCAACACAATCTGTGAAATTTTGAGCTGTCTGTGTTTGCTACAAGAGGAGATATCACAAAGTATGCACTTTTGTTGTTTCCATTGGTTTCAATGCATTTTGGCCTAAAATGAGCATTTGCTGTTTTCTCTTAAATGCAACATGGGAGAAAAACCATTTCACATCACATTTGTGGATCTTGGTCTTCAACACAATCTGTGAAATTTTGAGCTGTCTGTGTTTGCTACAAGAGGAGATTTCACAAAGTATACGCTTTTGTTTCCATTGGTTTCAATGCATTTTTGCCTAAAATGAGCATTTGCTGTTTTCTGTTAAACACAACATGGGAGAAAAACCATTTCACATAACGTTTGTGAGTCTTGGTCTTCAACACAATCTGTTAAATTTTGAGATGTCTGTGTTTGCTACAAGAGGAGATATCACAAAGTATGCGCTTTTGTTGTTTCCATTCGTTTCAATGCATTTTGACCTATAACGAGCATTTGCTGTTTTCTCTTAAACGCAACAAGGGAGAAAAACCATTTCACATCACTTTTGTGGGTCTTGATCTTGAACACATCCAGTGAAATTTTGAGCTGTCTGTGTTTGCTACAAGAGGAGATATCACAAAGTATGCGCTTTTGTTGTTTCCATTGGTTTCAATGCATTTTTGCCTAAAATGAGCATTTGCTGTTTTCTCTTAAACGCAACATGGGAGAAAAACCATTTCACATCACATTTGTGGATCTTGGTCTTCAACAAAATTTGTGAAATGTTGTGTTGTCTTTGTTTGCTACAAGAGGAGATATCACAAAGATTGCGCTTTTTGTTGTTTCCATTGGTTTCAATGCATTTTGGCCTAAAATGAGCATTTGCTGTTTTCTGTTAAACACAACATGGGAGAAAAACCATTTCACATAAGGTTTGTGGGTCTTGGTCTTCAACACAATCTGTGAAATTTTGAGCTGTCTGTGTTTGCTACAAGAGGAGATATCACAAAGAATGCGCTTTTGTTGTTTCCATTGCTTTCAATGCATTTTGGCCTAAAACGAGCATTTGCTGTTTTCTCTTAAACGCAACATGGGAGAAAAACCATTTCACATCACGTTTGTGGGTCTTGGTCTTCAACACATCCAGTGAAATTTTGAGCTGTCTGTGTTTGCTACAAGAGGAGATATCACAAAGTATGCGCTTTTGTTGTTTCCATTGGTTTCAATGCATTTTGGCCTAAAACGAGCATTTGCTGTTTTCTCTTAAACGCAACAAGGGAGAAAAACCATTTCACATCACATTTGTGGTTCTTGGTCTTCAACACAATCTGTGAAATTTTGAGCTGTCTGTGTTTGCTACAAGAGGAGATATCACAAAGTATGCGCTTTTGTTGTTTCCATTGGTTTCAATGCATTTTGGACTTAAATGAGCATTTGTTGTTTTCTCTTAAATGCAACATGGGAGAAAAACCATTTCACATCACATTTGTGGGTCTTGGTCTTCAACACAATCTGTGAAATTTTGAGCTGTCTGTGTTTGCTACAAGAGGAGTTATCACAAAGTATGCATTATTGTTGTTTACATTGGTTTCAATGCATTTTGGCCTAAAACGAGCATTTGCTGTTTTCTCTTAAACGCAACATGGGAGAAAAACCATTTCACATCACATTTGTGGGTCTTGGTTTTAAACACAATCTGTGAAATTTTGAGCTGTCTGTGTTTGCTACAAGAGGAGTTATCACAAAGTATGCATTATTTTTGTTTACATTGCTTTCAATGCATCTTGGCCTAAAACGAGCATTTGCTGTTTTCTCTTAAAAGCAACATGTGAGAAAAACCATTTCACATCACATTTGTGGGTCTTGGTCTTCAACACAATCTGTGAAATTTTGAGCTGTCTGTGATTGCTACAAGAGGAGTTATCACAAAGTATGCATTATTGTTGTTTACATTGGTTTAAATGCATTTTGGCTAAAACGAGCATTTGCTGTTTTCTCTTAAACGCAACATGGGAGAAAAACCATTTCACATCACATTTGTGGGTCTTGGTCTTCAACAAAATCTGTGAAATTTTGAGCAGTCTGTGTTGGCTACAAAAGGAGATTTCACAAAGTATACGCTTTAGTTTCCATTGGTTTCAATGCATTTTGGTCTAAAACGAGCAATTGCTCTTTTCTCTTAAACGCAACATGGGAGAAAAACCATTTCACATCACGTTTGTGGGTCTTGGTCTTCAACACAATCTGTGAAATTTTGTGCTCTCTGTGTTTGCTGCAAGAGGAGACATCACAAATATTGCGCTTTTTGTTGTTTCCATTGGTTTCAATGCATTTTTGCCTAAAATGAGCATTTGCTGTTTTCTGTTCAACACAACATGGGAGAAAAACCATTTCACATAACGTTTGTGGGTCTTGGTCTTCAACACAATCTGTGAAATTTTGAGATGTCTGTGTTTGCTACAAGAGGAGATATCACAAAGTATACGCTTTTGTTTCCATTGGCTTCAATGCATTTTGGTCTAAAATGAGCATTTGCTCTTTTCTCTTAAAAGCAACATGGGAGAAAAACCATTTCACATCACTTTTGTGCATCTTGGTCTTCAACACAATCTGTGAAATTTTGTGCTGTCTGTGTTTGCTACAAGAGGAGATATCACAAAGATTGCGCTTTTTGTTGTTTCCATTGGTTTCAATGCATTTTGGCCTAAAATGAGCATTTGCTGTTTTCTCTTAAAAGCAACATGTGAGAAAAACCATTTCACATCACATTTGTGGGTCTTGGTCTTCAACACAATCTGTGAAATTTTGAGCTGTCTGTGTTTGCTACAAGAGGAGTTATCACAAAGAATGCATTATTGTTGTTTACATTGGTTTAAATGCATTTTGGCTAAAACGAGCATTTGCTGTTTTCTCTTAAACGCAACATGGGAGAAAAACCATTTCACATCACATTTGTGGGTCTTGGTCTTCAACACAATCTGTGAAATTTTGAGCAGTCTGTGTTGGCTACAAAAGGAGATTTCACAAAGTATACGCTTTCGTTTCCATTGGTTTCAATGCATTTTGGTCTAAAACGAGCATTTGCTCTTTTCTCTTAAACGCAACATGGGAGAAAAACCATTTCACATCACATTTGTGGGTCTTGGTCTTCAACACAATCTGTGAAATTTTGTGCTCTCTGTGTTTGCTGCAAGAGGAGACATCACAAATATTGCGCTTTTTGTTGTTTCCATTGGTTTCAATGCATTTTTGCCTAAAATGAGCATTTGCTGTTTTCTGTTCAACACAACATGGGAGAAAAACCATTTCACATAACGTTTGTGGGTCTTGGTCTTCAACACAATCTGTGAAATTTTGAGATGTCTGTGTTTGCTACAAGAGGAGATATCACAAAGAATTTGCTTTTGTTGTTTCCATTCATTTCAATGCATTTTGACTTAAAACGAGCATTTGCTGTTTTCTATTAAAAGCAACATGGGAGAAAAACCATTTCACATCACATTTGTGGGTCTTGGTCTTCAACACAATCTGTGAAATTTTGAGATGTCTGTGTTTGCTACAAGAGGAGATATCACAAACTATGCGCTTTTGTTGTTTCCATTGGTTTCAATGCATTTTGATATAAAACGAGCATTTGCTGTTTTCCGTTAAACACAACAAGGGAGAAAAACCATTTCACATCACAATTGTGGTTCTTGGTCTTCAACACAATCTGTGAGATTTTGAGCTGTCTGTTTTTGCTACAAGAGGAGATATCACAAAGTATGCTCTTTTGTTGTTTCCATTCGTTTCAATGCATTTTGGTCTAAAACGAGCATTTGCTCTTTTCTCTTAAACGCAACATGGGAGAAAGACAATTTCACATCACATTTGTGGGTCTTGGTCTTCAACACAATCTGTGAAATTTTGAGCTGTCTGTGTTTGCTACAAGAGGAGTTATCACAAAGTATGCATTATTGTTGTTTACATTGGTTTCAATGCATTTTGGCCTAAAACTAGCATTTGCTGTTTTCTCTTAAACGCAACATGGGAGAAAAACCATTTCACATCACATTTGTGGGTCTTGGTCTTCAACACAATCTGTGAAATTTTGAGCTGTCTGTGTTTGCTACAAGAGGAGTTATCACAAAGTATGCATTATTTTTGTTTACATTGCTTTCAATGCATCTTGGCCTAAAACGAGCATTTGCTGTTTTCTCTTAAAAGCAACATGGGAGAAAAACCATTTCACATAACGTTTGTGGGTCTTGGTCTTCAACACAATCTGTGAAATTTTGAGCTGTCTGTGTTTGCTACAAGAGGAGATATCACAAAGTAAGCGCTTTTGTTGTTTCCATTGGTTTCAATGCATTTTGGACTAAAACGAGCATTTGCTGTTTTCCCTTAAATGCAACATGAGAGAAAAACCATTTCACATTACAATTGTGGGTCTTGGTCTTCAACACAATCTGTGAAATTAAGAGCTGTCTGTGTTTGCTACAAGAGGAGATATCACAAAGTATGCGCTTTTGTTGTTTCCATTCGTTTCAATGCATTTTGGTCTAAAATGAGCATTTGCTCTTTTCTCTTAAACGCAACATGGGAGAAAGACAATTTCACATCACATTTGTGGGTCTTGGTCTTCAACACAATCTGTGAAATTTTGTGCTGTCTGTGTTTGCTACAAGAGGAGTTATCACAAAGTATGCATTATTGTTGTTTACATTGGTTTCAATGCATTTTGGCCTAAAACGAGCATTTGCTGTTTTCTCTTAAACGCAACATGGGAGAAAAACCATTTCACATCACATTTGTGGGTCTTGGTCTTCAACACAATCTGTGAAATTTTGAGCTGTCTGTGTTTGCTACAAGAGGAGTTATCACAAAGTATGCATTATTGTTGTTTACATTGCTTTCGATGCATTTTGGCCTAAAACGAGCATTTGCTGTTTTCTCTTAAAAGCAACATGGGAGAAAAACCATTTCACATCACATTTGTGGGTCTTGGTCTTCAACACAATCTGTGAAATGTTGAGCTGTCTGTGTTTGCTACAAGAGGAGATATCACAAAGTATGCGCTTTTGTTGTTTCCATTGGTTTCAATGCATTTTTGCCTAAAATGAGCATTTGCTGTTTTCTCTTAAATGCAACATGGGAGAAAAACCATTTCACATCACATTTGTGGATCTTGGTCTTCAACACAATCTGTGAAATTTTGTGCTGTCTGTGTTTGCTACAAGAGGAGATATCACAAAGATTGCGCTTTTTGTTGTTTCCATTGGTTTCAATGCATTTTGGCCTAAAATGAGCATTTGCTGTTTTCTGTTAAACACAACATGGGAGAAAAACCATTTCACATAACGTTTGTGGGTCTTGATCTTCAACACATCCCGTGAAATTTTGAGCTGTCTGTGTTTGCTACAAGAGGAGATATCACAAAGTATTCGCTTTTGTTGTTTCCATTGCTTTCAATGCATTTTGGCCTAAAACGAGCATTTGCTGTTTTCTCTTAAACGCAACATGGGAGAAAAACCATTTCACAACACGTTTGTGGGTCTTGGTCTTCAACACATCCAGTGAAATTTTGAGCTGTCTGTGTTTGCTACAAGAGGAGATATCACAAAGTATGCGCTTTTGTTGTTTCCATTGGTTTCAACGCATTTAGGCCTAAAATGAACATTTGCTGTTTTCTCTTAAACGCAACATGGGAGAAACACCATTTCACATCACATTTGTGGATCTTGGTCTTCAACACAATTTGTGAAACTTTGTGTTGTCTGTGTTTGCTACAAGAGGAGATATCACAAAGATTGCGCTTTTTGTTGTTTCCATTTTTTTCAATGCATTTTGGCCTAAAATGAGCATTTGCTGTTTTCTGTTAAACACAACATGGGAGAAAAACGATTTCACATAACGTTTGTGGGTCTTGGTCTTCAACACAATCTGTGAAATTTTGAGATGTCTGTGTTTGCTACAAGAGGAGATATCACAAAGTATGCACTTTTGTTTCCATTGGCTTCAATGCATTTTAGTCTAAAACGAGCATTTGCTCTTTTCTCTTAAAAGCTACATGGGAGAAAAACCATTTCACATCAAATTTGTGGGTCTTGGTCTTCAACACAATCTGTGAAATTTTGAGCTGTTTGTGTTTGCTACAAGAGGAGTTATCACAAAGTATGCATTATTGTTGTTTACATTGCTTTCAATGCATTTTGGCCTAAAACGAGCATTAGCTGTTTTCTCTTAAACGCAACATGGGAGAAAAACCATTTCACATCACATTTGTGGGTCTTGATCTTCAACACTATCTGTGAAATTTTGAGCTGTCTGTGTTTGCTACAAGAGGAGTTATCACAAAGTATGCATTATTGTTGTTTACATTGCTTTCAATGCATTTTGGCCTAAAACGAGCATTTGCTGTTTTCTCTTAAATGCAACATGGGAGAAAAACCATTTCACATCACATTTGTGGGTCTTGCTCTTCAACACAATCTGTGAAATTTTGTGCTGTCTGTTTGCTACAAGAGGAGATATCACAAAGATTGCGCTTTTTGTTGTTTCCATTGGTTTCAATGCATTTTGGCCTAAAATGAGCATTTGCTGTTTTCTGTTAAAATCAACATGGGAGAAAAACCATTTCACATCACATTTGTGGGTCTTGGTCTTCAACACAATCTGTGAAATTTTGAGCTTTCTGTGTTTGCTACAAGAGGAGTTATCACAAAGTATGCATTATTGTTGTTTACATTGGTTTCAATGCATTTTGGCCTAAAACGAGCATTTGCTGTTTTCTCTTAAACGCAACATGGGAGAAAAACCATTTCACATCACATTTGTGGGTCTTGGTCTTCAACACAATCTGTGAAATTTTGAGCTGTCTGTGTTTGCTACAAGAGGAGATATCACAAAGATTGCGCTTTTTGTTGTTTCCATTGGTTTCAATGCATTTTGGCCTAAAATGAGCATTTGCTGTTTTCTGTTAAACACAACATGGGAGAAAAACCATTTCACATAACGTTTGTGTGTCTTGGTCTTCAACACAATATGTGAAATTTTGAGATGTCTGTGTTTGCTACAAGAGGAGATATCACAAACTATGCGCTTTTGTTGTTTCCATTGGTTTCAATGCATTTTGACATAAAACGAGCATTTGCTGTTTTCTGTTAAACACAACAAGGGAGAAAAACCATTTCACATCACATTTGTGGTTCTTGGTCAATCCTCTTTATTGGAGAATTGCAACATGTAAAACATTAAAATTACAATAAATAATGAGGTTCACAGACTAAAAAAAACATAGTACAGTAAACCAAAATGTACAAATCCACATACAACAAAGAGACAAAAATGGTATATCCACAGCTTAGAACAAGCATAATACAGATAATCAGACATTTAAGCTTCAGTGTCAAGTAACCCATAACTAGAGACAGCCTAAGCCTACCTGGCCAAAGGGCTTCAACTTATTAAGTGCCACCTACAGCAGCCACCACACAAACGAACTCCATCCATACCACCCAGACAAGACAACACCTTGCTACTCCCCCCACCAACTAACCACCACCTCTCCCAACGAATCCCACCACCACTCTAACCACTATCCACCAACACTAACTCCTTTTGACAAAGAGAAAGTAAAAAAGAGCAGTTTAGATACATGTAAACCATCTCAATAAAAAACAAGTCAATCAAAATCTACAGGGGAAAGAAGTAAAAGTGACAGAAAGCCAAAGAAACAAGTAGAGAGAGACTGCCTGCGACCCACTAAGGGGGTTTCAGGTGCCTCCACCTCCTAGACCACCCAACGGCATCCAGCCTCTCTCTATCCATGTCCATCATCCTTTTCACCTCATGAAGAATACCACCCACCACCTTTAAGCAGGGGAGGATTTTATTTCTCAATGGCAATAAACACCGTGCATTCCATAGGTGATACCTAACCGCTAGACTGACTAAAAAAATAGTGACTAAATCAAACCGCCCATACCCTTTGAAGGCCCCATAAACCCACTCAGGGTAACTCAGCCCCGAAAGGCACGGGATGCGTAAAGATCTTGAAACTGCCTTACACACCTCCACTGTGAATGGACACCTCAAAAGGAAGTGGTCCATGGTCTCCTCCTCCCCTTGACAACCCTCGCGTGGACAATCACGGTCATCGGCACTTCGACTTTTGATGTTTCCCCTCACGTAGAGCCTCCCTTGAAAGGAAAGCCAGGCAATGTCCCTGAACTTCAAAGGGATTCTCTCCGACATCAGCAAAGAGACCCCGTTTGAGCAGACTATGCCCGGGCAGTCCCTCAGTGACAACGGAGCATAGAAGTGGGAGCGCAAAATGCTTCTCCCCAACTGCTTCCTGGAGAAGGTTTTGACATTCCCCACAACCAGCTCCCACCGTCTCGTCACCTTCAAGCACAGGATGACGTAGATCGGGAGGTATCCACACCTGACTCTAAGAGTTCTTACATGGCCACCATCTTTCCATAGATCAAGGAAGGGAAGCACCCAGGCTCTAAAACTCTCTACCCATTGAGGGGGAGTCTCCAAAAAAAGACTACCAAGATTGAGCTTTAAGAAAGTTGTGGCAAAGAAAACCACGGGGCTGACCATGTCGAGCCCGCCTTCTTCCCTCAACCTGTAGGTTATACCTCTCTTAACGATGTTCATATTGTTTCCCCACAAAAGCAGGAAGAACAAGGAGTTCATCCGGGTCCACAAAGATTGAGGCAAGAAACACACATAACTGACATACAAAAATACTGGGATCAGATAAGTCTTGATCAAATGAACCCTTTCCCTGAAAGAAAGTTTCCACCTCCTCCAAGCCTGCACCTTCCTGGTAGCATCTCCCAACCTCTTCTCCCAGTTTTGAGTGGCATAATCACCATGGCCAAATGTAATACCTAAGATCTTCACTTCTGGACTGGCCCGTGGGAGGCCGTCCGGAAGGTCGAACTCGTCACCTTCCTCCCCCATCCAGAAAGCTTCACACTTATCTTGGTTTACTCTGGAGCTCGATGCCTCAGAGTATTCTGAGATGAGGTGTTCCACATCACATGCCTCTGCCACGGATGACAGGACAACTGTGACTTCATCTGCATAGGCCACCACTCTCAGAGGAGTCTCCAGGCCCAGCTGCACCACTCCCACAGTGCCACAATCAATCCTCCTTATGAAAGGATCAATTGCGAACACATACAGGAGGGGGCTCAGGGGGCATCCCTGACGGACACCGGAGTCAACCCTAAAAGCAGGGCCTACCCAACCATTAACAAGTGGGAAGCTCTCGGCCTGATTATACAAAACTTGAAGCCAATTGATAACCCTTGCTGGGAAACCATACCTCTCCAGTACAGCCCACAGGTACTAATGCTTCACTCGATCAAAGGCCTTAGACTGATCCAATGCCAGTAAGTACTTGCCCCACTTTTCAGCACGGCATCGCTCCACGGCCTCCCGGACGCCAAGGACAGCACTAAATGTACTACGGCCCTTAACGGTACAGTGCTGAGAAGGAGACAGCACTAGCCCGGAAACTTCCATCAGCCTATTGAAGAGTATTTTTGCCAGAATCTTCCTGTCCATATTGAGAAGAGCGATGGGGCGCCAGTTCTCAATACATAACAGATCCTTTCCCTTGGATAACAATATAAGAGCAGAGGACCTCATGGAAGGAGGGAGCAACCCCTCTCCCAGGCACTCATTATAAACCACCATGAGGTGAGGAGCCAAGACGTCAACAAAGGCTTTATAAAATTCGGATGTTAACCCATCCGGTCCCGGGGATTTTTTGATGGATAACCCACCTATGGCTCTCTTGACCTCCTCCACCGTTACATCATCACCCAAGGTGTCAAAAGAGGCATCAAGTCCTTCAAGCCCCGGCGTCTCCCTCAGAAATGCCTCCATCCTTTCTCTGATGAGTGGCTGCTCAGACAAAAGGTCAGAGTAGTAAGACCTGATGACTCCCAAGATACCCTCCTTATCCTTGCAAAGAGTACCCTGGTCATCAAACAGGCCCCTGACCTCCCTCAAATTGACTGATCTTCTACAATTCTGGTAAGGATCAGGTGAGTGGTATTTCCCATAATCCCTCTCCAGAACCAAAGAAGCCAGACGATCGTACTGAATCTCCTTTAGCTGAGCCTTCACCCGGGAGATTTCCCCACCATCTCCACCCTCAGAGATCAAGAAATCTAATTTCTTTCTCAATCTATGAATGACGCATCTCTTTTTCAGCCTCCGAAAGAACTCCCGAGTCCTCTTTTTACATACCTCCCACCACTCGGATCTACTCCAACCAGCCTCCAGAAGTGTCTCCTGCAGTTGAAGGAAGTCCCTGAAAGACTGACTGACCCTTTCCTCCTTCAGGAGATCAGAATTCAATCTCCAAAGACCCCGCCCTTTCTGAGGGGTTTCTAAAACATTCAAAGTTACACTCAGAAAAACGTGGTCAGAGAATTCTACCGGCTTCACCTCAGGAGGCAAAGTTTTCGAAGACTCCTTAACAAAAATCCTATCTATCCTAGACCTACGACTTCCGCTAAAGTAAGTGTACCCCGTGAGGTCTGGATGATGGCTAATGTGCACATCAACCAGACCAGCCTCTCTAATCATGCTCACTAAAAAATTGGCATCATAACTCAGAGTTGTCCTTGCACCCCCCCTGTCCATGGGCCTAACGACGGTGTTAAAGTCGCCACCAAAGACAATCTGCTGAGCCGTAAAAAGAAATGGTTTTATCAACCCGAAAAGGCATTTCCTATCCCAGGCTGACTGCGGTCCATAGACGTTGATCAGCCTCAAGTCCTGCCCTCTCAGGTTGACATCCAAAACCATGCATCTACCCACCTGCAACTCTATAATTCTGCGTATGGTTACCATGCCAGTAAAAAGCACCGCCACCCCACCGTACGGCTCGGCCGCAAGAGACCAGAAAGATGGACCACGCCTCCACTGGGCCTTAGCCCTGTGGAGGGTGGACAGATCTCCCACATGGGTCTCCTGCAAAAACAAAAAATCAACATCAACCGTGTTGAAAAAATCGAAGGCCAAATAATGAGCGCATTCGGAAAGAACGGAAGCCACATTAATGGTGGCACATCGTATGGGTTGAGGATCCATAGTTCCAAATTATTGAGATAGGACTCCATTTCACTTCTTCTTTATCTGACGACCAGACTCCTCATCTGAGGAGCCTGCTCGCTTACAGGTTGACCCAAAAGGGACATTCTCACCCAACAAAACAAACTCTTCCAAATCACCCTCCACCTCATTCACACCAACAATTACATCTGGGGCTTTAGCCCCACCCTGTGGGTCACCAGACCCAACCACCCCACCACCCTCCAACACCACACCACCCCCCTCCACTCCCAACACCCCGACTGGAGGAGGATCTGGGTCAGGAGGCTTTGGGAGAATACTCTCTGAGGATGACTCAGATACCTCCTTCACCTCCACCACTGGGGACGTACCTAACACCTCAACTGGGACCTCATCCACCAGGTTCTCAGGTGTCTCCTCCACCACACCAACTGAACCCTGGGAGGCCACTTGACTAATAGCCTGTTTACTGGGGCCACCACCATCCATCAAGGCCTCTACCTCCGTACCCAACTCCATGGTATAAGGGTTCCACTCTATCTCCTCCAAACCCTCCACATGGTTTGTTTTGCTGACACTCTTCCCCCCTCTCTTTTGCTTAGGATCAGACCTCACCGCCACCTCCCCTAAAGTCAGCTCCTTCTTCTTCTTTAGCTTTTTCCTTTTTGCCTTATCAGGAACAAACACCAATTCTTTGCCATTCACCCTGACCACCTCCCCCTCACCCTCATCCTCGGTATCAGAGGAAAGGACATCAAATTTGTTGGCACAAACTACATCAGTGTCACCCCTCCTCTTCACATTCTTCTCACCACCCTTCACCTCTTTCCACTCACCACCAACAGAAGGCTTAGCACTACCCAGACCCAAAGCACTCCCATCAGGCTGTCTAACAGGCTGTACCACAGGCTGTTCAGTTGGCTGCACCTCCATAAACGCTGCTAAAACTGAACTCTCACTTTCTCCCGGGGGAATGACCACCACCTCCAACTGACCCCCCTGATTGTGCGAAGCCTCAGGGCAGCGACTATAAGGATGACCTTCAGCACCACATAAATTACAGGTCACCTGTGTGCATTCTTTAGAAGTGTGCCCATTTTTACTACACAATGCACACCTTGTAATCGGACAGTCATTACTCATGTGGTGGAAGTCCCCGCACTTATGACAAGTACGGGGCTGGCCAGGATAAAAGCATTGGATGCGATCCCTGCCGATATAAGCCGCCGAGGGTATGTGCCTGGTTTCTGCACCAACCTGCGTCAGTCTTACAGTAACAGAGTATGCACCCCCCATACCTGTTTGGTGTAATCAATTCTCTCTAGAATTGACAGGACTGTACAGTGACGAGAGAGCCAAAATTCTATGTCCGCAATAGGGAGGGACTCATTGCGGACAAGGATTGTAATTTTAACACGGTCCTGTCTTGTCAAGGTGTTAGCCCTATAGGAGGAATAAGGGGCCTTTGACTTATTCAGCTCCCACTTTGAACAAAAGGCTTGCAGCCCATTAAGTGAAAGGAAGCTGAGGTCGAAGTCAGGGGTCCTAACGGGATGAATACAAGCAAATAGATCCCTTGCTGTGAAGCCTAAAGAAAATACCATATCCAAAAAAACTGCTTTAGAGGGAACCTCAGCCTCACCTATCCATTTTATTTGGATGACATTCCGCCTCTTGATGGGCCCTCTACTCTCCGACCACACCTGAGGGGCTGCCTTTTGCCTGTTAGCACCTGCCAGGACACTGGCATATGATGTAATACGAGAAGTAACCACAGGCTGTACAGGACGAAGAAGAGGAGGAGGGGGGGCTTCCACCAATTGCCTACCCACAGCCAGACCATGCATTACCCCACTCGACTCCATTCTCAGCTGGTTAGCATTAATTATAGTGAGTGCTGCCTTCACTCTGGCTGGCACACTTATGTTCCCATAAATTGATTCAACAATTGCAGATTCCCCTGTACTCAGGGAACTATGGTCCAAGGCTGGCATACCCTGAGCCATGACCGTATTATCAACAACTCTCTCAGCCTGGCCACCTCCAGTCTTTGAGGACAGTTCTTTTGCACTAAGTTTCCCATCAACTTGGGCTCCACAAAGATGGCCGCCAGTACCATCCGTAGACAGTTCCTGAACAGTCTTTTTCCCAGTGTCAAGGGCTACATAAAGATGGCTGTCGCCCGATGACGTCGCCACCTTCTCTCCGGCCACAGCTTCTTTCGCCTCCAAAGTGACAGCGCCGGAGCATGTCACCCCAGGCATACAGGAAGGAGCAGCCACCACATCACTACCACCGGTCCGCACCGGTACATGGATCACAGCCTTCGGATCAGGAGCTTGAGCCGCCAGACCACACAGAGCAGCGGCCGTCCCCCCAGCAACAGCGACCACCGCTGCCATGGGAACCGCCATGCCCCCCGCATCAGCAGAGCCCAGCCCCATCCCCGGGAGAGACGCCTCCTCCTGCCCACACTCCGTAACCAATTCGGCCATCTTAACTACTCCTCCGACAACCACACAGGAATACTTTGCCCACACACCGAAGCCTGCACCGCCATTGTAGAAGCTCCTCCGGCCACCTCACCGCCGGGCGCCATCTTTGGAGCTCCGACCAGCGAATCCGCTGCCTCCACTGACCACATAGACCCGTCACTGGCATCCATGATGCACGGACCGGGCGCCGCCATCTTGGACCCTTCCGACCCGCCAGCAGCCTCCGTCTCTCCTCCACCGCCGGCCACTGCTGATCTCCCGCCACCTGCTGCCTGCACATCACCGGGACCCAGCGCCTCTACAGCTGCACCTTCAGGAGCCTCCACAGCCACGCCAGGTAAGGGAGTTTTACCTTCACTGCGTAACACAGCAATTCTCCCCCTCAGCCTCTCCACCTTAGCCTCCAGCTGCAGGATTTCATCCCTTAACACAGCTTTATCCCAACCACGGCTATTGTTTCTTCTTCTGCGCTTGGCAGAGATCCAAGCTTGGGTCCGCCGAGCTTCCTGCTTTAGGTCATCCACACCCAGGCCAAGGAACTCGTCAACAACATCACCACCATCATCTTCACTGGACTCAGAGGATAACTCCGACTCAAAGCTGGACAGCCCCGCATCCTGGTCCTGGCCATCAGGACAGGGAGCCTCCTCTTCACCTTCTGGACCAGTAAGCAGTACTGCGCTCCCCTGGGTTACTTCACCCAGAGAACCGGCATCCACAGGTTTGGGGACTCCCTCCAACACAGCCGGGCCCAGCACCACCGGGCTTGCCTGACTTGGCCCCCGGTCACCGCTGGCCTCACTGGGGGAGAGCTGGGTTAAGACCACCACAGCCCTCCTCAGACCAGGCTCGCTAGGCCCGCCACCAGGCCCTCCTCCAGGACCAGAAGCCTGGGGATCGCCATCATCCTCCTCCCCAGGAGGGTCCATCCTCTGCTGGGGAAAATACTCAGGAGAGACTGCTGGCTCAAAACAACCAAAGGCCTGGGAGCTCTAAGATGCACAACCTCTCGCCTTGGTCTTCAATCACATTCTGTGAAATTTTGAGGTGTCTGTGTTTGCTACTAGAGGAGTTATCACAAAGTATGCATTATTGTTGTTTCCATTGGTTTCAATGCATTTTGGCCTAAAATGATCATTTGCTGTTTTATGTTAAACACAACATGGGAGAAAAACGATTTCACATAACGTTTGTGGGTCTTGGTCTTCAACACAATCTGGGAAATTTTGAGCTGTCTGTGTTTGCTACAAGAGGAGTTATCACAAAGTATGCATTATTGTTGTTTACATTGGTTTCAATGCATCTTGGCCTAAAACGAGCATTTGCTGTTTTCTATTAAAAGCAACATGGGAGAAAAACCATTTCACATCACATTTGTGGTTCTTGGTCTTCAACACAATCTGTGAAATTTTGAGCTGTCTGTGTTTGCTACAAGAGGAGATATCACAAAGTATGCTCTTTTGTTGTTTCCATTGGTTTCAATGCATTTTGGACTAAAACGAGCATTTGCTGTTTTCTCTTAAATGCAACATGGGAGAAAAACAATTTCACATTACATTTGTGGGTCTTCGTCTTCAACACAATCTGTGAAATTTTGAGCTGTCTGTGTTTGCTACAAGAGGAGATATCACAAAGTATGCGCTTTTGTTGTTTCCATTCGTCTCAATGCATTTTGGTCTAAAACGAGCATTTGCTCTTTTCTCTTAAACGCAACATGGGAGAAAAACCATTTCACATCACATTTGTGGGTCTTGGTCTTCAACACAATCTGTGACATTTTGTGCTGTCTGTGTTTGCTACAAGAGGAGTTATCACAAAGATTGCACTTTTTGTTGTTTCCATTGGTTTCAATGCATTTTGGCCTAAAATGAGCATTTGCTGTTTTCTGTTAAACACAACATGGGAGAAAAACCATTTCACATAACGTTTGTGGGTCTTGGTCTTCAACACAATCTGTGAAATTTTGAGATGTCTGTGTTTGCTACAAGAGGAGATATCACAAACTATGCGCTTTTGTTGTTTCCATTGGTTTCAATGCATTTTATCATAAAACGAGCATTTGCTGTTTTCTCTTAAACGCAACAAGGGAGAAAAACCATTTCACATCACATTTGTGGTTCTTGGTCTTCAACACAATCTGTGAAATTTTGAGCTGTCTGTGTTTGCTACAAGAGGAGATATCACAAAGTTTACGCTTTTGTTGTTTCCATTGGCTTCAATGCATTTTGGTCTACAACGAGCATTTGCACTATTCTCTTAAACGCAACATGGGAGAAAAACCATTTCACATCACATTTGTGGTTCTTGGTCTTCAACACAATCTGTGAAATTTTGTGCTCTCTGTGTTTGCTGCAAGAGGAGACATCACAAATATTGCGCTTTTTGTTGTTTCCATTGGTTTCACTGCATTTTGACTTAAAACGAGCATTTGCTGTTTTCTCTTAAACGCAACATGGGAGAAAAACCATTTCACATCACATTTGTGGGTCTTGGTCTTCAACACAATCTGTGAAATTTTGAGCTGTCTGTGTTTGCTACAAGAGCAGATATCACAAAGAATGCGCTTTTGTTGTTTCCATTGGTTTCAATGCATTTTGGACTTAAATAAGCATTTGTTGTCTTCTCTTAAACGCAACATGGGAGAAAAACCATTTCACATCATATTTGTGTCTTCAACACAATCTGTGAATTTTTGAGCTGTCTGTGTTTGCTACAAGAGGAGATTTCACAAAGTATATGCTTTTGTTTACATTGGTTTCAATGCATTTTGGCCTAAAATGAGCATTTGCTGTTTTCTCTTAAACGCAACATGGGAGAAAAACCATTTCACATCACATTTGTGGGTCTTGGTCTTCAACACAATCTGTGAAATTTTGTGCTCTCTGTGATTGCTGCAAGAGGAGACATCACAAATATTGCGCTTTTTGTTGTTTCCATTGGTTTCACTGCATTTTGACTTAAAACGAGCATTTGCTGTTTTCTCTTAAATGCAACATGGGAGAAAAACCATTTCACATCACATTTGTGGTTCTTGGTCTTCAACACAATCTGTGAAATTTTGAGCTGTCTGTGTTTGCTACAAGAGGAGATATCACAAAGTATGCTCTTTTGTTGTTTCCATTGGTTTCAATGCATTTTGGACTAAAACGAGCAATTGCTGTTTTCTCTTAAACGCAACATGGGAGAAAAACCATTTCACATTACATTTGTGGGTCTTCGTCTTCAACACAATCTGTGAAATTTTGAGCTGTCTGTGTTTGCTACAAGAGGAGATATCACAAAGTATGCACTTTTGTTGTTTCCATTCGTTTCAATGCATTTTGGTCGAAAATGAGCATTTGCTCTTTTCTCTTAAACGCAACATGGGAGAAAGACAATTTCACATCACATTTGTGGGTCTTGGTCTTCAAAACAATCTGTGAAATTTTGAGCTGTCTGTGTTTGCTACAAGAGGAGTTATCACAAAGTATGCATTATTGTTGTTTACATTGGTTTCAATGCATTTTGGCCTAAATCGAGCAATTGTTGTTTTCTCTTAAACGCAACATGGGAGAAAAACCATTTCACATCACATTTGTGGGTCTTGGTCTTCAACACAATCTGTGAAATTTTGAGCTGTTTGTGTTTGCTACAAGAGGAGATATCACAAAGTATGCGCTTTTGTTGTTTCCATTGGTTTCAATGCATTTTGGCCCAAAATGAGCATTTGTTGTTTTCTCTTAAATGCAACATGGGAGAAAAACCATTTCACATCACATTTGTGGATCTTGGTCTTCAACACAATCTGTCAAATTTTGTGCTGTCTGTGTTTGCTACAAGAGGAGTTATCACAAAGATTGCGCTTTTTGTTGTTTTCATTGGTTTCAATGCATTTTGGCCTAAAATGAGCATTTGCTGTTTTCTGTTAAACACAACATGGGAGAAAAACCATTTCACATAACGTTTGTGGGTCTTGGTCTTCAACACAATCTGTGAAATTTTGAGATGTCTGTGTTTGCTACAAGAGGAGATATCACAAACTATGCGCTTTTGTTGTTTCCATTCATTTCAATGCATTTTGACTTAAAACGAGCATTTGCTGTTTTCTCTTAAACGCAACATGGGAGAAAAACCATTTCACATCACATTTGTGGGTCTTGGTCTTCAACACAATCTGTGAAATTTTGAGCTGTCTGTGTTTGCTACAAGAGGAGATATCACAAAGTATGCTCTTTTGTTGTTTCCATTGGTTTCAATGCATTTTGGCCTAAAACGAGCATTTGCTGTTTTCTCTTAAACGCAACAAGGGAGAAAAACCATTTCACCTCACATTTGTGGTTCTTGGTCTTCAACACAATCTGTGAAATTTTGAGCTGTCTGTGTTTGCTACAAGAGTAGATATCACAAAGAATACGCTTTTGTTGTTTCCATTGGTTTCAATGCATTTTGGACTTAAATGAGCATTTGTTGTCTTCTCTTAAATGCAACATGGGAGAAAAACCATTTCACATCACTTTTGTGGGTCTTGGTCTTTAACACAATCTGTGGAATTTTGAGCTGTCTGTGTTTGCTACAAGAGGAGATTTCACAAAGTATACGCTTTAGTTTACATTGGTTTCAATGCATTTTGGCCTAAAACGAGCATTTGCTGTTTTCTCTTAAACGCAACATGGGAGAAAAACCATTTCACATCACATTTGTGGGTCTTGGTCTTCAACACAATCTGTGAAATTTTGTGCTCTCTGTGTTTGCTGCAAGAGGAGACATCACAAATATTGCGCTTTCTGTTGTTTCCATTGGTTTCACTGCATTTTGACTTAAAACGAGCATTTGCTGTTTTCTCTTAAATGCAACATGGGAGAAAAACCATTTCACATCACATTTGTGGTTCTTGGTCTTCAACACAATCTGTGAAATTTTGAGCTGTCTGTGTTTGCTACAAGAGATATCACAAAGTATGCTCTTTTGTTGTTTCCATTGGTTTCAATGCATTTTGGACTAAAACGAGCATTTGCTGTTTTCTCTTAAACGCAACATGGGAGAAAAACCATTTCACATTACATTTGAGGGTCTTCGTCTTCAACACAATCTGTGAAATTTTGAACTGTCTGTGTTTGCTACAAGAGGAGATATCACAAAGTATGCTCTTTTGTTGTTTCCATTGGTTTCACTGCATTTTGACTTAAACGAGCATTTGCTGTTTTCTCTTAAATGCAACATGGGAGAAAAACCATTTCACATCACATTTGTGGTTCTTGGTCTTCAACACAATCTGTGAAATTTTGAGCTGTCTGTGTTTGCTACAAGAGGAGTTATCACAAAGTATGCATTATTGTTGTTTACATTGCTTTCAATGCATTTTGGCCTAAAACAAGCATTTGCTGTTTTCTCTTAAAAGCAACATGGGAGAAAAACCATTTCACATCACATTTGTGGGTCTTGGTCTTCAACACAATCTGTGAAATTTTGAGCACTGTGTTTGCTACAAGAGGAGATATCACAAAGTATGCGCTTTTGTTGTTTCCATTGGTTTCAATGCATTTTGGCCTAAAATGAGCATTTGCTGTTTTCTCTTAAATGCAACATGGGAGAAAAACCATTTCACATCACATTTGTGGATCTTGGTCTTCAACACAATCTGTGAAATTTTGTGCTGTCTGTGTTTGCTACAAGAGGAGTTATCACAAAGATTGCGCTTTTTGTTGTTTCCATCGGTTTCAATGCATTTTGGCCTGAAATGAGCATTTGCAGTTTTCTGTTAAACACAACATGGGAGAAAAACCATTTCACATAACGTTTGTGGGTCTTGGTCTTCAACACAATCTGTGAAATTTTGAGATGTCTGTGTTTGCTACAAGAGGAGATATCACAAACTATGCGCTTTTGTTGTTTCCATTCATTTCAATGCATTTTGACTTAAAACGAGCATTTGCTGTTTTCTCTTAAACGCAACAAGGGAGAAAAACCATTTCACATCACATTTGTGGTTCTTGGTCTTCAACACAATCTGTGAAATTTTGAGCTGTCTGTGTTTGCTACAAGAGTAGATATCACAAAGAATGCACTTTTGTTGTTTCCATTGGTTTCAATGCATTTTGGACTTAAATGAGCATTTGTTGTCTTCTCTTAAACGCAACATGGGAGAAAAACCATTTCACATCACATTTGTGGGTCTTGGTCTTCAACACAATCTGTGGAATTTTGAGCTGTCTGTGTTTGCTACAAGAGGAGATTTCACAAAGTATACGCTTTTGTTTACATTGGTTTCAATACATTTTGGCCTAAAACGAGCATTTGCTGTTTTCTCTTAAACGCAACATGGGAGAAAAACCATTTCACATCACATTTGTGGGTCTTGCTCTTCAAGACAATCTGTGAAATTTTGTGCTCTCTGTGTTTGCTGCAAGAGGAGACATCACAAAAATTGCGCTTTTTGTTGTTTCCATTGGTTTCACTGCATTTTGACTTAAAACGAGCATTTGCTGTTTTCTCTTAAACGCAACATGGGAGAAAAACCATTTCACATCACATTTGTGGTTCTTGGTCTTCAACACAATCTGTGAAATTTTGAGCTGTCTGTGTTTGCTACAAGAGGAGATATCACAAAGTATGCTCTTTTGTTGTTTCCATTGGTTTCAATGCATTTTGGACTAAAACGAGCATTTGCTGTTTTCTCTTAAACGCAACATGGGAGAAAAACCATTTCACATTACATTTGTGGGTCTTCGATTTCAACACAATCTGTGAAATTTTGAGCTGTCTGTGTTTGCTACAAGAGGAGATATCACAAAGTATACGCTTTTGTTTCCATTGGCTTCAATGCATTTTGGTCTAAAACGAGCATTTGCACTTTTCTATTAAACGCAACATGGGACAAAAACCATTTCACATCACATTTGTGGGTCTTGGTCTTCAACACAATCTGTGAAATTTTGTGCTCTCTGTGTGTGCTGCAAGAGGAGATATCACAAATATTGCGCTTTTTGTTGTTTCCATTGGTTTCAATGCATTTTGGCATAAAATGAGCATTTGCTGATGTCTGTTAAACACAACATGGGAGAAAAACCATTTCACATAACGTTTGTGGGTCTTGGTCTTCAACACAATCTGTGAAATTTTGAGATGTCTGTGTTTGCTACAAGAGGAGATATCACAAAGTATACGCTTTTGTTTCCATTGGCTTCAATGCATTTTGGTCTAAAACGAGCATTTGCACTTTTCTCTTAAACGCAACATGGGAGAAAAACCATTTCACATCACATTTGTGGGTCTTGGTCTTCAACACAATCTGTGAAATTTTGTGCTCTCTGTGTGTGCTGCAAGAGGAGATATCACAAATATTGCGCTTTTTGTTGTTTCCATTGGTTTCAATGCAATTTGGCCTAAAATGAGCATTTGCTGATGTCTGTTAAACACAACATGGGAGAAAAACCATTTCACATAACGTTTGTGGGTCTTGGTCTTCAACACAATCTGTGAAATTTTGAGCTGTCTGTGTTTGCTACAAGAGGAGATATCACAAAGAATGCGCTTTTGTTGTTTCCATTGCTTTCAATGCATTTTGGCCTAAAACGAGCATTTGCTGTTTTCTCTTAAACGCAACATGGGAGAAAAACCATTTCACATCACGTTTGTGGGTCTTGGTCTTCAACACATCCAGTGAAATTTTGAGCTGTCTGTGTTTGCTACAAGAGGAGATATCACAAAGTATGCGCTTTTGTTGTTTCCATTGGTTTCAATAAACCATTTCACATAACGTTTGTGGGTCTTGGTCTTCAACACAATCTGTGAAATTTTGAGATGTCTGTGTTTGCTACAAGAGGAGATATCACAAACTATGCGCTTTTGTTGTTTCCATTCATTTCAATGCATTTTGACTTAAAACGAGCATTTGCTGTTTTCTCTTAAACGCAACAAGGGAGAAAAACCATTTCACATCACATTTGTGGGTCTTGGTCTTCAACACAATCTGTGAAATTTTGAGCTGTCTGTGTTTGCTACAAGAGGAGATATCACAAAGTATGCTCTTTTGTTGTTTCCATTGGTTTCAATGCATTTTGGCCTAAAACGAGCATTTGCTGTTTTCTCTTAAACGCAACAAGGGAGAAAAACCATTTCACATCACATTTGTGGTTCTTGGTCTTCAACACAATCTGTGAAATTTTGAGCTGTCTGTGTTTGCTACAAGAGTAGATATCACAAAGAATGCACTTTTGTTGTTTCCATTGGTTTCAATGCATTTTGGACTTAAATGAGCATTTGTTGTCTTCTCTTAAACGCAACATGGGAGAAAAACCATTTCACATCACATTTGTGGGTCTTGGTCTTCAACACAATCTGTGGAATTTTGAGCTGTCTGTGTTTGCTACAAGAGGAGATTTCACAAAGTATACGCTTTTGTTTACATTGGTTTCAATACATTTTGGCCTAAAACGAGCATTTGCTGTTTTCTCTTAAACGCAACATGGGAGAAAAACCATTTCACATCACATTTGTGGGTCTTGCTCTTCAAGACAATCTGTGAAATTTTGTGCTCTCTGTGTTTGCTGCAAGAGGAGACATCACAAATATTGCGCTTTTTGTTGTTTCCATTGGTTTCACTGCATTTTGACTTAAAACGAGCATTTGCTGTTTTCTCTTAAACGCAACATGGGAGAAAAACCATTTCACATCACATTTGTGGTTCTTGGTCTTCAACACAATCTGTGAAATTTTGAGCTGTCTGTGTTTGCTACAAAAGGAGATATCACAAAGTATGCTCTTTTGTTGTTTCCATTGGTTTCAATGCATTTTGGACTAAAACGAGCATTTGCTGTTTTCTCTTAAACGCAACATGGGAGAAAAACCATTTCACATTACATTTGTGGGTCTTCGATTTCAACACAATCTGTGAAATTTTGAGCTGTCTGTGTTTGCTACAAGAGGAGATATCACAAAGTATACGCTTTTGTTTCCATTGGCTTCAATGCATTTTGGTCTAAAACGAGCATTTGCACTTTTCTATTAAACGCAACATGGGAGAAAAACCATTTCACATCATATTTGTGGGTCTTGGTCTTCAACACAATCTGTGAAATTTTGTGCTCTCTGTGTGTGCTGCAAGAGGAGATATCACAAATATTGCGCTTTTTGTTGTTTCCATTGGTTTCAATGCATTTTGGCATAAAATGACCATTTGCTGATGTCTGTTAAACACAACATGGGAGAAAAACCATTTCACATAACGTTTGTGGGTCTTGGTCTTCAACACAATCTGTGAAATTTTGAGATGTCTGTGTTTGCTACAAGAGGAGATATCACAAAGTATACGCTTTTGTTTCCATTGGCTTCAATGCATTTTGGTCTAAAACGAGCATTTGCACTTTTCTCTTAAACGCAACATGGGAGAAAAGCCATTTCACATCACATTTGTGGGTCTTGGTCTTCAACACAATCTGTGAAATTTTGTGCTCTCTGTGTGTGCTGCAAGAGGAGATATCACAAATATTGTGCTTTTTGTTGTTTCCATTGGTTTCAATGCAATTTGGCCTAAAATGAGCATTTGCTGATGTCTGTTAAACACAACATGGGAGAAAAACCATTTCACGTAACGTTTGTGGGTCTTGGTCTTCAACACAATCTGTGAAATTTTGAGCTGTCTGTGTTTGCTACAAGAGGAGATATCACAAAGAATGCGCTTTTGTTGTTTCCATTGCTTTCAATGCATTTTGGCCTAAAACGAGCATTTGCTGTTTTCTCTTAAACGCAACATGGGAGAAAAACCATTTCACATCACGTTTGTGGGTCTTGGTCTTCAACACATCCAGTGTAATTTTGAGCTGTCTGTGTTTGCTACAAGAGGAGATATCACAAAGTATGCGCTTTTGTTGTTTCCATTGGTTTCAATGCATTTTGGCCTAAAATGAGCATTTGCTGTTTTCTCTTAAAAGCAACATGGGAGAAAAACCATTTCACATCACATTTGTGGGTCTTGGTCTTCAACACAATCTGTGAAATTTTGAGCTGTCTGTGTTTGCTACAAGAGGAGTTATCACAAAGTATGCATTATTGTTGTTTACATTGGTTTCAATGAATTTTGGCCTAAAACGAGCATTTGCTGTTTTCTCTTAAACGCAACATGGGAGAAAAACCATTTCACATCACATTTGTGGGTCTTGGTCTTCAAAACAATCTGTGAAATTTTGAGCTGTCTGTGTTTGCTGCAAGAGGAGACATCACAAATATTGCGCTTTTTGTTGTTTCCATTGGTTTCACTGCATTTTGACTTAAAACGAGCATTTGCTGTTTTCTCTTAAACGCAACATGGGAGAAAAACCATTTCACATAACATTTGTGGTTCTTGGTCTTCAACACAATCTGTGAAATTTTGAGCTGTCTGTGTTTGCTACAAGAGGAGATATCACAAAGTATGCGCTTTTGTTTCCATTGGCTTCAATGCATTTTGGTCTAAAATGAGCATTTGCACTTTTCTCTTAAACGCAACATGGGAGAAAAACCATTTCACATCACATTTGTGGGTCTTGGTCTTCAACACAATCTGTGAAATTTTGTGCTCTCTGTGTGTGCTGCAAGAGGAAATATCACAAATATTGCGCTTTTTGTTGTTTCCATTGGTTTCAATGCATTTTGGCCTAAAATGAGCATTTGCTGTTTTCTCTTAAATGCAACATGGGAGAAAAACCATTTCACATCACATTTGTGGATCTTTGTCTTCAACACAATCTGTGAAATTTTGTGCTGTCTGTGTTTGCTACAAGAGGAGTTATCACAAAGATTGCGCTTTTTGTTGTTTCCATTGGTTTCAATGCATTTTGGCCTAAAATGAGCATTTGCAGTTTTCTGTTAAACACAACAAGGGAGAAAAACCATTTCACATAACGTTTGTGGGTCTTGGTCTTCAACACAATCTGTGAAATTTTGAGATGTCTGTGTTTGCTACAAGAGGAGATATCACAAACTATGCGCTTTTGTTGTTTCCATTCATTTCAATGCATTTTGACTTAAAACGAGCATTTGCTCTTTTCTCTTAAACGCAACATGGGAGAAAACCATTTCACATCACATTTGTGGGTCTTGGTCTTCAACACAATCTGTGAAATTTTGAGCTGTCTGTGTTTGCTACAAGAGGAGATATCACAAAGTATGCTCTTTTGTTGTTTCCATTGGTTTCAATGCATTTTGGCCTAAAACGAGCATTTGCTGTTTTCTCTTAAACGCAACAAGGGAGAAAAACCATTTCACATCACATTTGTGGTTCTTGGTCTTCAACACAATCTGTGAAATTTTGAGCTGTCTGTGTTTGCTACAAGAGTAGATATCACAAAGAATGCGCTTTTGTTGTTTCCATTGGTTTCAATGCATTTTGGACTTAAATGAGCATTTGTTGTCTTCTCTTAAACGCAACATGGGAGAAAAACCATTTCACATCACATTTGTGGGTCTTGGTCTTTAACACAATCTGTGGAATTTTGAGCTGTCTGTGTTTGCTACAAGAGGAGATTTCACAAAGTATACGCTTTTGTTTACATTGGTTTCAATGCATTTTGGCCTAAAACGAGCATTTGCTGTTTTCTCTTAAACGCAACATTGGAGAAAAACCATTTCACATCACATTTGTGGGTCTTGCTCTTCAAGACAATCTGTGAAATTTTGTGCTCTCTGTGTTTGCTGCAAGAGGAGACATCACAAATATTGCGCTTTTTGTTGTTTCCATTGGTTTCACTGCATTTTGACTTAAAACGAGCATTTGCTGTTTTCTCTTAAACGCAACATGGGAGAAAAACCATTTCACATCACATTTGTGGTTCTTGGTCTTCAACACAATCTGTGAAATTTTGAGCTGTCTGTGTTTGCTACAAGAGGAGATATCACAAAGTATGCTCTTTTGTTGTTTCCATTGGTTTCAATGCATTTTGGACTAAAACGAGCATTTGCTGTTTTCTCTTAAACGCAACATGGGAGAAAAACCATTTCACATCACATTTGTGGGTCTTGGTCTTCAACACAATCTGTGAAATTTTGTGCTCTCTGTGTTTGCTGCAAGAGGAGACATCACAAATATTGCGCTTTTTGTTGTTTCCATTGGTTTCAATGCATTTTGGCCTAAAATGAGCATTTGCTGATGTCTGTTAAACACAACATGGGAGAAAAACCATTTCACATAACGTTTGTGGGTCTTGGTCTTCAACACAATCTGTGAAATTTTGAGCTGTCTGTGTTTGCTACAAGAGGAGATATCACAAAGAAAGCGCTTTTGTTGCTTCCATTGCTTTCAATGCATTTTGGCCTAAAACGAGCATTTGCTGTTTTCTCTTAAACGCAACATGGGAGAAAAAACATTTCACATCACGTTTGTGGGTCTTGGTCTTCAACACATCCAGTGAAATTTTGAGCTGTCTGTGTTTGCTACAAGAGGAGTTATCACAAAGTATGCATTATTGTTGTTTCCATTGGTTTCAATGCATTTTGGCCTAAAACGAGCATTTGCTGTTTTCTCTTAAAAGCAACATGGGAGAAAAAGCATTTCACATCACATTTGTGGGTCTTGGTCTTCAACACAATCTGTGAAATTTTGAGCTGTCTGTGTTTGCTACAAGAGGAGTTATCACAAAGTATGCATTATTGTTGTTTCCATTGCTTTCAATGCATTTTGGCCTAAAACGAGCATTTGCTTTTTTCTCTTAAACGCAACATGGGAGAAAAACCATTTCACATCACATTTGTGGGTCTTGGTCTTCAACACAATCTGTGAAATTTTGAGCTGTCTGTGTTTGCTACAAGAGGAGTTATCACAAAGTATGCATTATTGTTGTTTACATTGCTTTCAATGCATTTTGGCCTAAAACAAGCATTTGCTGTTTTCTCTTAAAAGCAACATGGGAGAAAAACCATTTCATATCACATTTGTGGGTCTTGGTCTTCAACACAATCTGTGAAATTTTGAGCTGTCTGTGTTTGCTACAAGAGGAGATATCACAAAGTATGCGCTTTTTGTTGTTTCCATTGGTTTCAATGCATTTTGGCCTAAAATGAGCATTTGCTGTTTTCTGTTAAACACAACATGGGAGAAAAACCATTTCACATATCGTTTGTGGGTCTTGGTCTTCAACACAATCTGTGAAATTTTGAGATGTCTGTGTTTGCTACAAGAGGAGATATCACAAACTATGCGCTTTTGTTGTTTCCATTGGTTTAAATGCATTTTGACATAAAACGAGCATTTGCTGTTTTCTGTTAAGCACAACAAGGGAGAAAGACCATTTCACATCACATTTGTGGTTCTTGGTCTTCAACACAATTTGTGAAATTGTGAGCTGTTTGTGTTTGCTACAAGAGGAGTTATCACAAAGTATGCATTATTGTTGTTTACCTTGCTTTCAATGCATTTTGGCCTAAAATGAGCATTTGCTGTTTTCTCTTAAAAGCAACATGGGAGAAAAACCATTTCATATCACATTTGTGGTTCTTGGTCTTCAACACAATTTGTGAAATTGTGAGCTGTTTGTGTTTGCTACAAGAGGAGTTATCACAAAGTATGCATTATTGTTGTTTACCTTGCTTTCAATGCATTTTGGCCTAAAATGAGCATTTGCTGTTTTCTCTTAAAAGCAACATGGGAGAAAAACCATTTCATATCACATTTGTGGGTCTTGGTCTTCAACACAATTTGTGAAATTTTGTGCTGTCTGTGTTTGCTACAAGAGGAGATATCACAAAGTATGTGCTTTTGTTGTTTCCATTGGTTTCAATGCATTTTGGCCTAAAATGAGCATTTGCTGTTTTCTCTTAAATGCAACATGGGAGAAAAACCATTTCACATAAAGTTTGTGGGTCTTGGTCTTCAACACAATCTGTGAAATTTTGAGATGTCTGTGTTTGCTACAAGAGGAGATATCACAAACTATGCGCTTTTGTTGTTTCCATTGGTTTCAATGCATTTTGACATAAAACGAGCATTTGCTGTTTTCGGTTAAACACAACAAGGGAGAAAAACCATTTCACATCACATTTGTGGTTCTTGGTCTTCAACACAATCTGTGAAATTTTGACCTGTCTGTGTTTGCTACAAGAGGAGATATCACAAAATATGCTCTTTTGTTGTTTCCGTTGGTTTCAATGCATTTTGGACTAAAACAAGCATTTGCTGTTTTCTCTTAAAAGCAACATGGGAGAAAAACCATTTCACATCACATTTGTGGGTCTTGGTCTTCAACACAATCTGTGAAATTTTGAGCTGTCTGTGTTTGCTACAAGAGGAGTTATCACAAAGTATGCATTATTGTTGTGTACATTGGTTTCAATGCATTTTGGCCTAAGACGAGCATTTGCTGTTTTCTCTTAAATGCAACTTGGGAGAAAAACCATTTCACATCACATTTGTGGGTCTTGGTCTTCAACACAATCTGTGAAATTTTGAGCTGTCTGTGTTTGCTACAAGAGGAGTTATCACAAAGTATGCATTATTGTTGTTTACATTGCTTTCAATGCATTTTGGCCTAAAACGAGCATTTGCTGTTTTCTCTTAAACGCAACATGGGAGAAAAACCATTTCACATCACATTTGTGGGTCTTGGTCTTCAACACAATCTGTGAAATTTTGATCTGTCTGTGTTTGCTACAAGAGGAGTTATCACAAAGTATGCATTATTGTTGTTTACATTGCTTTCAATGCATTTTGGCCTAAAACGAGCATTTGCTGTTTTCTCTTAAAAGCAACATGGGAGAAAAACCATTTCATATCACATTTGTGGGTCTTGGTCTTCAACACAATCTGTGAAATTTTGAGCTGTCTGTGTTTGCTACAAGAGGAGATATCACAAAGTATGCGCTTTTGTTGTTTCCATTGTTTTCAATGCATTTTGGCCTAAAATGAGCAATTGCTGTTTTCTCTTAAATGCAACATGGGAGAAAAACCATTTCACATCACATTTGTGGATCTTAGTCTTCAACACAATTTGTGAAATTTTGTGTTGTCTGTGTTTGCTACAAGAGGAGATATCACAAAGATTGCGCTTTTTGTTGTTTCCATTGGTTTCAATGCATTTTGGACTAAAATGAGCATTTGCTGTTTTCTGTTAAACACAACATGGGAGAAAAACCATTTCACATATCGTTTGTGGGTCTTGGTCTTCAACACAATCTGTGAAATTTTGAGATGTCTGTGTTTGCTACAAGAGGAGATATCACAAACTATGCGCTTTTGTTGTTTCCATTGGTTTAAATGCATTTTGACATAAAACGAGCATTTGCTGTTTTCTGTTAAACACAACAAGGGAGAAAGACCATTTCACATCACATTTGTGGTTCTTTGTCTTCAACACAATTTGTGAAATTGTGAGCTGTTTGTGTTTGCTACAAGAGGAGTTATCACAAAGTATGCATTATTGTTGTTTACATTGCTTTCAATGCATTTTGGCCTAAAACGAGCATTTGCTGTTTTCTCTTAAAAGCAACATGGGAGAAAAACCATTTCACATCAAGTTTGTGGGTCTTGGTCTTCAACACATTCTGTGAAATTTTGAGCTGTCTGTGTTTGCTACAAGAGGAGTTATCACAAAGTATGCATTATTGTTGTTTCCATTGCTTTCAATGCATTTTGACATAAAACGAGCATTTGCTGTTTTCGGTTAAACACAACAAGGGAGAAAAACCATTTCACATCACATTTGTGGTTCTTGGTCTTCAACACAATCTGTGAAATTTTGAGCTGTCTGTGTTTGCTACAAGAGGAGATATCACAAAATATGCTCTTTTGTTGTTTCCATTGGTTTCAATGCATTTTGGACTAAAACAAGCATTTGCTGTTTTCTCTTAAAAGCAACATGGGAGAAAAACCATTTCACATCACATTTGTGGGTCTTGGTCTTCAACACAATCTGTGAAATTTTGAGCTGTCTGTGTTTGCTACAAGAGGAGTTATCACAAAGTATGCATTATTGTTGTGTACATTGGTTTCAATGCATTTTGGCCTAAAATGAGCATTTGCTGTTTTCTCTTAAACGCAACTTGGGAGAAAAACCATTTCACATCACATTTGTGGGTCTTGGTCTTCAACACAATCTGTGAAATTTTGAGCTGTCTGTGTTTGCTACAAGAGGAGATATCACAAAGTATGCGCTTTTGTTGTTTCCATTGTTTTCAATGCATTTTGGCCTAAAATGAGCAATTGCTGTTTTCTCTTAAATGCAACATGGGAGAAAAACCATTTCACATCACATTTGAGGATCTTAGTCTTCAACACAATTTGTGAAATTTTGTGTTGTCTGTGTTTGCTACAAGAGGAGATATCACAAAGATTGCGCTTTTTGTTGTTTCCATTGGTTTCAATGCATTTTGGCCTAAAATGAGCATTTGCTGTTTTCTGTTAAACACAACATGGGAGAAAAACCATTTCACATATCGTTTGTGGGTCTTGGTCTTCAACACAATCTGTGAAATTTTGAGATGTCTGTGTTTGCTACAAGAGGAGATATCACAAACTATGCGCTTTTGTTGTTTCCATTGGTTTCAATGCATTTTGGACTAAAACGAGCATTTGCTGTTTTCCCTTAAATGCAACATGAGAGAAAAACCATTTCACATTACAATTGTGGGTCTTGGTCTTCAACACAATCTGTGAAATTAAGAGCTGTCTGTGTTTGCTACAAGAGGAGATATCACAAAGTATGCGCTTTTGTTGTTTCCATTCGTTTCAATGCATTTTGGTCTAAAATGAGCATTTGCTCTTTTCTCTTAAACGCAACATGGGAGAAAGACAATTTCACATAACATTTGTGGGTCTTGGTCTTCAACACAATCTGTGAAATTTTGTGCTGTCTGTGTTTGCTACAAGAGGAGTTATCACAAAGTATGCATTATTGTTGTTTACATTGGTTTCAATGCATTTTGGCCTAAAACGAGCATTTGCTGTTTTCTCTTAAACGCAACATGGGAGAAAAACCATTTCACATCACATTTGTGGGTCTTGGTCTTCAACACAATCTGTGAAATTTTGAGCTGTCTGTGTTTGCTACAAGAGGAGTTATCACAAAGTATGCATTATTGTTGTTTACATTGCTTTCAATGCATTTTGGCCTAAAACGAGCATTTGCTGTTTTCTCTTAAAAGCAACATGGGAGAAAAACCATTTCACATCACATTTGTGGGTCTTGGTCTTCAACACAATCTGTGAAATGTTGAGCTGTCTGTGTTTGCTACAAGAGGAGATATCACAAAGTATGCGCTTTTGTTGTTTCCATTGGTTTCAATGCATTTTGGCCTAAAATGAGCTTTTGCTGTTTTCTCTTAAATGCAACATGGGAGAAAAACCATTTCACATCACATTTGTGGATCTTGGTCTTCAACACAATCTGTGAAATTTTGTGCTGTCTGTGTTTGCTACAAGAGGAGTTATCACAAAGATTGCACTTTTTGTTGTTTCCATTGGTTTCAATGCATTTTGGCCTAAAATGAGCATTTGCTGTTTTCTGTTAAACACAACATGGGAGAAAAACCATTTCACATAACGTTTGTGGGTCTTGATCTTCAACACATCCCGTGAAATTTTGAGCTGTCTGTGTTTGCTACAAGAGGAGATATCACAAAGTATTCGCTTTTGTTGTTTCCATTGCTTTCAATGCATTTTGGCCTAAAACGAGCATTTGCTGTTTTCTCTTAAACGCAACATGGGAGAAAAACCATTTCACAACACGTTTGTGGGTCTTGGTCTTCAACACATCCAGTGAAATTTTGAGCTGTCTGTGTTTGCTACAAGAGGAGATATCACAAAGTATGCGCTTTTGTTGTTTCCATTGGTTTCAACGCATTTTGGCCTAAAATGAAGATTTGCTGTTTTCTCTTAAACGCAACATGGGAGAAAAACCATTTCACATCACATTTGTGGATCTTGGTCTTAAACACAATTTGTGAAACTTTGTGTTGTCTGTGTTTGCTACAAAAGGAGATATCACAAAGACTGCGCTTTTTGTTGTTTCCATTTTTTTCAATGCATTTTGGCCTAAAATGAGCATTTGCTGTTTTCTGTTAAACACAACATGGGAGAAAAACGATTTCACATAACGTTTGTGGGTCTTGGTCTTCAACACAATCTGTGAAATTTTGTGATGTCTGTGTTTGCTACAAGAGGAGATATCACAAAGTATGCACTTTTGTTTCCATTGGCTTCAATGCATTTTAGTCTAAAACGAGCATTTGCTCTTTTCTCTTAAAAGCTACATGGGAGGAAAACCATTTCACATCAAATTTGTGGGTCTTGGTCTTCAACACAATCTGTGAAATTTTGAGCTGTCTGTGTTTGCTACAAGAGGAGTTATCACAAAGTATGCATTATTGTTGTTTACATTGGTTTCAATGCATTTTGGCCTAAAACGAGCATTAGCTGTTTTCTCTTAAACGCAACATGGGAGAAAAACCATTTCACATCACATTTGTGGGTCTTGATCTTCAACACTATCTGTGAAATTTTGAGCTGTCTGTGTTTGCTACAAGAGGAGTTATCACAAAGTATGCATTATTGTTGTTTACATTGCTTTCAATGCATTTTGGCCTAAAACGAGCATTTGCTGTTTTCTCTTAAATGCAACATGGGAGAAAAACCATTTCACATCACATTTGTGGGTCTTGCTCTTCAACACAATCTGTGAAATTTTGTGCTGTCTGTGTTTGCTACAAGAGGAGATATCACAAAGATTGCGCTTTTTGTTGTTTCCATTGGTTTCAATGCATTTTGGCCTAAAATGAGCATTTGCTGTTTTCTCTTAAAATCAACATGGGAGAAAAACCATTTCACATCACATTTGTGGGTCTTGGTCTTCAACACAATCTGTGAAATTTTGAGCTTTCTGTGTTTGCTACAAGAGGAGTTATCACAAAGTATGCATTATTGTTGTTTACATTGGTTTCAATGCATTTTGGCCTAAAACGAGCATTTGCTGTTTTCTCTTAAACGCAACATGGGAGAAAAACCATTTCACATCACATTTGTGGGTCTTGGTCTTCAACACAATCTGTGAAATTTTGAGCTGTCTGTGTTTGCTACAAGAGGAGATATCACAAAGATTGCGCTTTTTGTTGTTTCCATTGGTTTCAATGCATTTTGGCCTAAAATGAGCATTTGCTGTTTTCTGTTAAACACAACATGGGAGAAAAACTTTTTCACATAACGTTTGTGTGTCTTGGTCTTCAACACAATATGTGAAATTTTGAGATGTCTGTGTTTGCTACAAGAGGAGATATCACAAACTATGCGCTTTTGTTGTTTCCATTGGTTTCAATGCATTTTGACATAAAACGAGCATTTGCTGTTTTCTGTTAAACACAACAAGGGAGAAAAACCATTTCACATCACATTTGTGGTTCTTGGTCAATCCTCTTTATTGGAGAATTGCAACATGTAAAACATTAAAATTACAATAAATAATGAGGTTCACAGACTAAAAAAAACATAGTACAGTAAACCAAAATGTACAAATCCACATACAACAAAGAGACAAAAATGGTATATCCACAGCTTAGAACAAGCATAATACAGATAATCAGACATTTAAGCTTCAGTGTCAAGTAACCCATAACTAGAGACAGCCTAAGCCTACCTGGCCAAAGGGCTTCAACTTATTAAGTGCCGCCTACAGCAGCCACCACACAAACGAACTCCATCCATACCACCCAGACAAGACAACACCTTGCTACTCCCCCCACCAACTAACCACCACCTCTCCCAACGAATCCCACCACCACTCTAACCACTATCCACCAACACTAACTCCTTTTGACAAAGAGAAAGTAAAAAAGAGCAGTTTAGATACATGTAAACCATCTCAATAAAAAACAAGTCAATCAAAATCTACAGGGGAAAGAAGTAAAAGTGACAGAAAGCCAAAGAAACAAGTAGAGAGAGACTGCCTGTGACCCACTAAGGGGGTTTCAGGTGCCTCCACCTCCTAGACCACCCAACGGCATCCAGCCTCTCTCTATCCATGTCCATCATCCTTTTCACCTCATGAAGAATACCACCCACCACCTCTAAGCAGGGGAGGATTTTATTTCTCAATGGCAATAAACACCGTGCATTCCATAGGTGATACCTAACCGCTAGACTGACTAAAAAAATAGTGACTAAATCAAACCGCCCATACCCTTTGAAGGCCCCATAAACCCACTCAGGGTAACTCAGCCCCGAAAGGCACGGGATGCGTAAAGATCTTGAAACTGCCTTACACACCTCCACTGTGAAGGGACACCTCAAAAGGAAGTGGTCCATGGTCTCCTCCTCCCCTTGACAACCCTCGCGTGGACAATCACGGTCATCGGCACTTTGACTTTTGATGTTTCCCCTCACGTAGAGCCTCCCTTGAAAGGAAAGCCAGGCAATGTCCCTGAACTTCAAAGGGATTCTCTCCGACATCAGCAAAGAGACCCCGTTTGAGCAGACTATGCCCGGGCAGTCCCTCAGTGACAACGGAGCATAGAAGTGGGAGCGCAAAATGCTTCTCCCCAACTGCTTCCTGGAGAAGGTTTTGACATTCCCCACAACCAGCTCCCACCGTCTCGTCACCTTCAAGCACAGGATGACGTAGATCGGGAGGTATCCACACCTGACTCTAAGAGTTCTTACACGGCCACCATCTTTCCATAGATCAAGGAAGGGAAGCACCCAGGCTCTAAAACTCTCTACCCATTGAGGGGGAGTCTCCAAAAAAAGACTACCAAGATTGAGCTTTAAGAAAGTTGTGGCAAAGAAAACCACGGGGCTGACCATGTCGAGCCCGCCTTCTTCCCTCAACCTGTAGGTTATACCTCTCTTAACGATGTTCATATTGTTTCCCCACAAAAGCAGGAAGAACAAGGAGTTCATCCGGGTCCATAAAGATTGAGGCAAGAAACACACATAACTGACATACAAAAATACTGGGATCAGATAAGTCTTGATCAAATGAACCCTTTCCCTGAAAGAAAGTTTCCACCTCCTCCAAGCCTGCACCTTCCTGGTAGCATCTCCCAACCTCTTCTCCCAGTTTTGAGTGGCATAATCACCATGGCCAAATGTAATACCTAAGATCTTCACTTCTGGACTGGCCCGTGGGAGGCCGTCCGGAAGGTCGAACTCGTCACCTTCCTCCCCCATCCAGAAAGCTTCACACTTATCTTGGTTTACTCTGGAGCTCGATGCCTCAGAGTATTCTGAGATGAGGTGTTCCACATCACATGCCTCTGCCACGGATGACAGGACAACTGTGACGTCATCTGCATAGGCCACCACTCTCAGAGGAGTCTCCAGGCCCAGCTGCACCCCTCCCACAGTGCCACAATCAATCCTCCTTATGAAAGGATCAATTGCGAACACATACAGGAGGGGGCTCAGGGGGCATCCCTGACGGACACCGGAGTCAACCCTAAAAGCAGGGCCTACCCAACCATTAACAAGTGGGAAGCTCTCGGCCTGATTATACAAAACTTGAAGCCAATTGATAACCCTTGCTGGGAAACCATACCTCTCCAGTACAGCCCACAGGTACTTATGGTTCACTTGATCAAAGGCCTTAGACTGATCCAATGCCAGTAAGTACTTGCCCCACTTTTCAGAACGGCATCGCTCCACGGCCTCCCGGACGCCAAGGACAGCACTAAATGTACTACGGCCCTTCACGGTACAGTGCTGAGAAGGAGACAGCACTAGCCCGGAAACTTCCATCAGCCTATTGAAGAGTATTTTTGCCAGAATCTTCCTGTCCGTATTGAGAAGAGCAATGGGGCGCCAGTTCTCAATACATAACGGATCCTTTCCCTTGGATAACAATATAAGAGCAGAGGACCTCATGGAAGGAGGGAGCAACCCCTCTCCCAGGCACTCATTATAAACCACCATGAGGTGAGGAGCCAAGACGTCAACAAAGGCTTTATAAAATTCGGATGTTAACCCATCCGGTCCCGGGGATTTTTTGATGGATAACCCACCTATGGCTCTCTTGACCTCCTCCACCGTTACATCATCACCCAAGGTGTCAAAAGAGGCATCAAGTCCTTCAAGCCCCGGCGTCTCCCTCAGAAATGCCTCCATCCTTTCTCTGATGAGTGGCTGCTCAGACAAAAGGTCAGAGTAGTAAGACCTGATGACTCCCAAGATACCCTCCTTATCCTTGCAAAGAGTACCCTGGTCATCAAACAGGCCCCTGACCTCCCTCAAATTGACTGATCTTCTACAATTCTGGTAAGGATCAGGTGAGTGGTATTTCCCATAATCCCTCTCCAGAACCAAAGAAGCCAGACGATCGTACTGAATCTCCTTTAGCTGAGCCTTCACCCGGGAGATTTCCCCACCATCTCCACCCTCAGAGATCAAGAAATCTAATTTCTTTCTCAATCTATGAATGACGCATCTCTTTTTCAAATTCCTCTGGGCTATCAGCCTCCGAAAGAACTCCCGAGTCCTCTTTTTACATACCTCCCACCACTCGGATCTACTCCAACCAGCCTCCAGAAGTGTCTCCTGCAGTTGAAGGAAGTCCCTGAAGGACTGACTGACCCTTTCCTCCTTCAGGAGATCAGAATTCAATCTCCAAAGACCCCGCCCTTTCTGAGGGGTTTCTAAAACATTCAAAGTTACACTCAGAAAAACGTGGTCAGAGAATTCTACCGGCTTCACCTCAGGAGGCAAAGTTTTCGAAGACTCCTTAACAAAAATCCTATCTATCCTAGACCTACGACTTCCGCTAAAGTAAGTGTACCCCGTGAGGTCTGGATGATGGCGAATGTGCACATCAACCAGACCAGCCTCTCTAATCATGCTCACTAAAAAATTGGCATCATAACTCAGAGTTGTCCTTGCACCCCCCCTGTCCATGGGCCTAACGACGGTGTTAAAGTCGCCACCAAAGACAATCTGCTGAGCCGTAAAAAGAAATGGTTTTATCAACCCGAAAAGGCATTTCCTATCCCAGGCTGACTGCGGTCCATAGACGTTGATCAGCCTCAAGTCCTGCCCTCTCAGGTTGACATCCAAAACCATGCATCTACCCACCTGCAACTCTATAATTCTGCGTATGGTTACCATGCCAGTAAAAAGCACCGCCACCCCACCGTACGGCTCGGCCGCAAGAGACCAGAAAGATGGACCACGCCTCCACTGGGCCTTAGCCCTGTGGAGGGTGGACAAATCTCCCACATGGGTCTCCTGCAAAAACAAAAAATCAACATCAACCGTGTTGAAAAAATCGAAGGCCAAATAATGAGCGCGTTCGGAAAGAACGGAAGCCACATTAATGGTGGCACATCGTATGGGTTGAGGATCCATAGTTCCAAATTATTGAGATAGGACTCCATTTCACTTCTTTATCTGATGACCAGACTCCTCATCTGAGGAGCCTGCTCGCTTACAGATTGACCCAAAAGGGACATCCTCACCCAACAAAACAAACTCTTCCAAATCACCCTCCACCTCATTCACACCAACAATTACATCTGGGGCTTTAGCCCCACCCTGTGGGTCACCAGACCCAACCACCCCACCACCCTCCAACACCACACCACCCCCCTCCACTCCCAACACCCCGACTGGAGGAGGATCCGGGTCAGGAGGCTTTGGGAGAATACTCTCTGAGGATGACTCAGATACCTCCTTCACCTCCACCACTGGGGACGTACCTAACACCTCAACTGGGACCTCATCCACCAGGTTCTCAGGTGTCTCCTCCACCACACCGACTGAACCCTGGGAGGCCACTTGACTAATAGCCTGTTTACTGGGGCCACCACCATCCACCAAGGCCTCTACCTCCGTACCCAACTCCATGGTATAAGGGTTCCACTCTATCTCCTCCAAACCCTCCACATGGTTTGTTTTGCTGACACTCTTCCCCCCTCTCTTTTGCTTAGGATCAGACCTCACCGCCACCTCCCCTAAAGTCAGCTCCTTCTTCTTCTTTAGCTTTTTCCTTTTTGCCTTATCAGGAACAAACACCAATTCTTTGCCATTCACCCTGACCACCTCCCCCTCACCCTCATCCTCGGTATCAGAGGAAAGGACATCAAATTTGTTGGCACAAACTACATCAGTGTCACCCCTCCTCTTCACATTCTTCTCACCACCCTTCACCTCTTTCCACTCACCACCAACAGAAGGCTTAGCACTACCCAGACCCAAAGCACTCCCATCAGGCTGTCTAACAGGCTGTACCACAGGCTGTTCAGTTGGCTGCACCTCCATAAACGCTGCTAAAACTGAACTCTCACTTTCTCCCGGGGGAATGACCACCACCTCCAACTGACCCCCCTGATTGTGCGAAGCCTCAGGGCAGCGACTATAAGGATGACCTTCAGCACCACATAAATTACAGGTCACCTGTGTGCATTCTTTAGAAGTGTGCCCATTTTTACTACACAATGCACACCTTGTAATCGGACAGTCATTACTCATGTGGTGGAAGTCCCCGCACTTATGACAAGTACGGGGCTGGCCAGGATAAAAGCATTGGATGCGATCCCTGCCGATATAAGCCGCCGAGGGTATGTGCCTGGTTTCTGCACCAACCTGCGTCAGTCTTACAGTAACAGAGTATGCACCCCCCCATACCTGTTTGGTGTAATCAATTCTCTCTAGAATTGACAGGACTGTACAGTGACGAGAGAGCCAAAATTCTATGTCCGCAATAGGGAGGGACTCATTGCGGACAAGGATTGTAATTTTAACACGGTCCTGTCTTGTCAAGGTGTTAGCCCTATAGGAGGAATAAGGGGCCTTTGACTTATTCAGCTCCCACTTTGAACAAAAGGCTTGCAGCCCATTAAGTGAAAGGAAGCTGAGGTCGAAGTCAGGGGTCCTAACGGGATGAATACAAGCAAATAGATCCCTTGCTGTGAAGCCTAAAGAAAATACCATATCCAAAAAAACTGCTTTAGAGGGAACCTCACCCTCACCTATCCATTTTATTTGGATGACATTCCGCCTCTTGATGGGCCCTCTACTCTCCGACCATACCTGAGGGGCTGCCTTTTGCCTGTTAGCACCTGCCAGGACACTGGCATATGATGTAATACGAGGAGTAACCACAGGCTGTACAGGACGAAGAAGAGGAGGAGGGGGGGCTTCCACCAATTGCCTACCCACAGCCAGACCATGCATTACCCCACTCGACTCCATTCTCAGCTGGTTAGCATTAATTATAGTGAGTGCTGCCTTCACTCTGGCTGGCACACTTATGTTCCCATAAATTGATTCAACAATTGCAGATTCCCCTGTACTCAGGGAACTATGGTCCAAGGCTGGCATACCCTGAGCCATGACCGTATTATCAACAACACTCTCAGCCTGGCCACCTCCAGTCTTTGAGGACAGTTCTTTTGCACTAAGTTTCCCATCAACTTGGGCTCCACAAAGATGGCCGCCAGTACCAGCCGTAGACAGTTCCTGAACAGTCTTTTTCCCAGTGTCAAGGGCTACATAAAGATGGCCGTCGCCCGATGACATCGCCACCTTCTCTCCGGCCACAGCTTCTTTCGCCTCCAAAGTGACAGCGCCGGAGCATGTCACCCCAGGCATACAGGAAGGAGCAGCCACCACATCACTACCACCGGTCCGCACCGGTACATGGATCACAGCCTTCGGATCAGGAGCTTGAGCCGCCAGACCACACAGAGCAGCGGCCGTCCCCCCGGCAACAGCGACCACCGCTGCCATGGGAACCGCCACGCCCCCCGCATCAGCAGAGCCCAGCCCCATCCCCGGGAGAGACGCCTCCCCCTGCCCACACTCCGTAACCAATTCGGCCATCTTAACTACTCCTCCGACAACCACACCGCCGGGCGCCTTCCCAGGAAGACTTTGCCCACACACCGAAGCCTGCACCGCCATTGTAGAAGCTCCTCCGGCCACCTCACCGCCGGGCGCCATCTTTGGAGCTCCGACCAGCGAATCCGCTGCCTCCACTGACCACATAGACCCGTCACTGGCATCCATGATGCACGGACTGGGCGCCGCCATATTGGACCCTTTCGACCTGCCAGCAGCCTCCGTCTCTCCTCCACCGCTGGCCACTGCTGATCTCCTGCCACCTGCTGCCTGCACATCACCGGGACCCAGCGCCTCTACAGCTGCACCTTCAGGAGCCTCCACAGCCACGCCAGGTAAGGGAGTTTTACCTTCACTGCGTAACACAGCAATTCTCCCCCTCAGCCTCTCCACCTTAGCCTCCAGCTGCAGGATTTCATCCCTTAACACAGCTTTATCCCAACCACGGCTATTGTTTCTTCTTCTGCGCTTGGCAGAGATCCAAGCTTGGGTCCGCCGAACTTCCTGCTTTAGGTCATCCACACCCAGGCCAAGGAACTCATCAACAACATCACCACCATCATCTTCACTGGACTCAGAGGATAACTCCGACTCAAAGCTGGACAGCCCCGCATCCTGGTCCTGGCCATCAGGACAGGGAGCCTCCTCTTCACCTTCTGGACCGGTAAGCAGTACTGCGCTCCCCTGGGTTACTTCACCCAGAGAACCGGCATCCACAGGTTTGGGGACTCCCTCCAACACAGCCGGGCCCAGCAGCACCGGGCTTGCCTGACTTGGCCACCGGTCACCGCTGGCCTCACTGGGGGAGAGCTGGGTTAAGACCACCACAGCCCTCCTCAGACCAGGCTCGCTAGGCCCGCCACCAGGCCCTCCTCCAGGACCAGAAGCCTGGGGATCGCCATCATCCTCCTCCCCAGGAGGGTCCATCCTCTGCTGGGGAAAATACTCAGGAGAGACTGCTGGCTCAAAACAACCAAAGGCCTGGGAGCTCTAAGACGCACAACCTCTCGCCTTGGTCTTCAATCACATTCTGTGAAATTTTGAGCTGTCTGTGTTTGCTACTAGAGGAGTTATCACAAAGTATGCATTATTGTTGTTTCCATTGGTTTCAATGCATTTTGGCCTAAAATGAGCATTTGCTGTTTTATGTTAAACACAACATGGGAGAAAAACCATTTCACATCACATTTGTGGGTCTTGGTCTTCAACACAATCTGTGAAATTTTGAGCTGTCTGTGTTTGCTACAAGAGGAGATATCACAAAGTATGCGCTTTTGTTGTTTCCATTCGTTTCAATGCATTTTGGCCTAAAACGAGCATTTGCTGTTTTCTCTTAAACGCAACATGGGAGAAAAACCATTTCACATCACATTTGTGGGTCTTGGTCTTCAACACAATCTGTGAAATTTTGAGCTGTCTGTGTTTGCTACAAGAGGAGTTATCACAAAGTATGCATTATTGTTGTTTACATTGCTTTCAATGCATTTTGGCCTAAAATGAGCATTTGCTGTTTTCTCTTAAAAGCAACATGGGAGAAAAACCATTTCACATCACATTTGTGGGTCTTGGTCTTCAACACAATCTGTGAAATTTTGAGCTGTCTGTGTTTTCTACAAAAGGAGATGTCACAAAGTATACGCTTTTGTTTCCATTGGTCTCAATGCATTTTGGTCTAAAACGAGCATTTGCTCTTTTCTCTTAAACGCAACATGGGAGAAAAACCATTTCACATCACATTTGTGGGTCTTGGTCTTCAACACAATCTGTGAAATTTTGTGCTGTCTGTGTTTGCTACAAGAGGAGTTATCACAAAGATTGCACTTTTTGTTGTTTCCATTGGTTTCAATGCATTTTGGCCTAAAATGAGCATTTGCTGTTTTCTGTTAAACACAACATGGGAGAAAAACCATTTCACATTACGTTTGTGGGTCTTGGTCTTCAACACAATCTGTGAAATTTTGAGATGTCTGTGTTTGCTACAAGAGGAGATATCACAAACTATGCGCTTTTGTTGTTTCCATTGGTTTCAATGCATTTTATCATAAAACGAGCATTTGCTGTTTTCTCTTAAACGTAACAAGGGAGAAAAACCATTTCACATCACATTTGTGGTTCTTGGTCTTCAACACAATCTGTGAAATTTTGTGCTGTCTGTGTTTGCTACAAGAGGAGATATCACAAAGTTTACGCTTTTGTTTCCATTGGCTTCAATGCATTTTGGTCTAAAACGAGCATTTGCACTTTTCTCTTAAACGCAACATGGGAGAAAAACCATTTCACATCACATTTGTGGTTCTTGGTCTTCAACACAATCTGTGAAATTTTGTGCTCTCTGTGTTTGCTGCAAGAGGAGACATCACAAATATTGCGCTTTTTGTTGTTTCCATTGGTTTCACTGCATTTTGACTTAAAACGAGCATTTGCTGTTTTCTCTTAAACGCAACATGGGAGAAAAACCATTTCACATCACATTTGTGGGTCTTGGTCTTCAACACAATCTGTGAAATTTTGAGCTGTCTGTGTTTGCTACATGAGCAGATATCACAAAGTATGCTCTTTTGTTGTTTCCATTGGTTTCAATGCATTTTGGCCTAAAACGAGCATTTGCTGTTTTCTCTTAAACGCAACAAGGGAGAAAACCATTTCACATCACATTTGTGGTTCTTGGTCTTCAACACAATCTGTGAAATTTTGAGCTGTCTGTGTTTGCTACAAGAGTAGATATCACAAAGAATGTGCTTTTGTTGTTTCCATTGGTTTCAATGCATTTTGGACTTAAATGAGCATTTGTTGTCTTCTCTTAAACGCAACATGGGAGAAAAACCATTTCACATCACATTTGTGTCTTCAACACAATCTGTGAAATTTTGAGCTGTCTGTGTTTGCTACAAGAGGAGATATCACAAAGTATATGCTTTTGTTTACATTGGTTTCAATGCATTTTGGCCTAAAACGAGCATTTGCTGTTTTCTCTTAAACGCAACATGGGAGAAAAACCATTTCACATCACATTTGTGGGTCTTGGTCTTCAACACAATCTGTGAAATTTTGTGCTCTCTGTGTTTGCTGCAAGAGGAGACATCACAAATATTGCGCTTTTTGTTGTTTCCATTGGTTTCACTGCATTTTGACTTAAAACGAGCATTTGCTGTTTTCTCTTAAACGCAACATGGGAGAAAAACCATTTCACATTACATTTGTGGGTCTTCGTCTTCAACACAATCTGTGAAATTTTGAGCTGTCTGTGTTTGCTACAAGAGGAGATATCACAAAGTATGCACTTTTGTTGTTTCCATTCGTTTCAATGCATTTTGGTCGAAAATGAGCATTTGCTCTTTTCTCTTAAACGCAACATGGGAGAAAGACAATTTCACATCACATTTGTGGTTCTTGGTCTTCAACACAATCTGTGAAATTTTGAGCTGTCTGTGTTTGCTACAAGAGGAGTTATCACAAAGTATGCATTATTGTTGTTTACATTGGTTTCAATGCATTTTGGCCTAAAACGAGCAATTGTTGTTTTCTCTTAAACGCAACATGGGAGAAAAACCATTTCACATCACATTTGTGGGTCTTGGTCTTCAACACAATCTGTGAAATTTTGAGCTGTATGTGTTTGCTACAAGAGGAGTTATCACAAAGTATGCATTATTGTTGTTTACATTGCTTTCAATGCATTTTGGCCTAAAACAAGCATTTGCTGTTTTCTCTTAAAAGCAACATGGGAGAAAAACCATTTCACATCACATTTGTGGGTCTTGATCTTCAACACAATCTGTGAAATTTTGAGCTGTCTGTGTTTGCTACAAGAGGAGATATCACAAAGTATGCGCTTTTGTTGTTTCCATTGGTTTCAATGCATTTTGGCCTAAAATGAGCATTTGCTGTTTTCTCTTAAATGCAACATGGGAGAAAAACCATTTCACATCACATTTGTGGATCTTGGTCTTCAACACAATCTGTCAAATTTTGTGCTGTCTGTGTTTGCTACAAGAGGAGTTATCACAAAGATTGCGCTTTTTGTTGTTTCCATTGGTTTCAATGCATTTTGGCCTAAAATGAGCATTTGCTGTTTTCTCTTAAACGCAACATGGGAGAAAAACCATTTCACATCACATTTGTGGGTCTTGGTCTTCAACACAATCTGTGAAATTTTGTGCTCTCTGTGTTTGCTGCAAGAGGAGACATCACAAATATTGCGCTTTTTGTTGTTTCCATTGGTTTCACTGCATTTTGACTTAAAACGAGCATTTGCTGTTTTCTCTTAAATGCATCATGGGAGAAAAACCATTTCACATCACATTTGTGGTTCTTGGTCTTCAACACAATCTGTGAAATTTTGAGCTGTCTGTGTTTGCTACAAGAGGAGATATCACAAAGTATGCTCTTTTGTTGTTTCCATTGGTTTCAATGCATTTTGGACTAAAACGAGCATTTGCTGTTTTCTCTTAAACGCAACATGGGAGAAAAACCATTTCACATTACATTTGTGGGTCTTCGTCTTCAACACAATCTGTGAAATTTTGAGCTGTCTGTGTTTGCTACAAGAGGAGATATCACAAAGTATGCGCTTTTGTTGTTTCCATTGGTTTCAATGCATTTTGGACTAAAACGAGCATTTGCTGTTTTCTCTTAAACGCAACATGGGAGAAAAACCATTTCACATCACATTTGTGGGTCTTGGTCTTCAACACAATCTGTGAAATTTTGAGCTGTCTGTGTTTGCTACAAGAGGAGTTATCACAAAGTATGCATTATTGTTGTTTACCTTGGTTTCAATGCATTTTGGCCTAAAACGAGCAATTGTTGTTTTCTCTTAAACGCAACATCGGAGAAAAACTATTTCATGTCACATTTGTGGGTCTTGGTCTTCAACACAATCTGTGAAATTTTGAGCTGTCTGTGTTTGCTACAAGAGGAGTTATCACAAAGTATGCATTATTGTTGTTTACATTGCTTTCAATGCATTTTGGCCTAAAACAAGCATTTGCTGTTTTCTCTTAAAAGCAACATGGGAGAAAAACCATTTCACATCACATTTGTGGGTCTTGGTCTTCAACACAATCTGTGAAATTTTGAGCACTGTGTTTGCTACAAGAGGAGATATCACAAAGTATGCGCTTTTGTTGTTTCCATTGGTTTCAATGCATTTTGGCCTAAAATGAGCATTTGCTGTTTTCTCTTAAATGCAACATGGGAGAAAAACCATTTCACATCACATTTGTGGATCTTGGTCTTCAACACAATCTGTGAAATTTTGTGCTGTCTGTGTTTGCTACAAGAGTAGATATCACAAAGAATGTGCTTTTGTTGTTTCCATTGGTTTCAATGCATTTTGGACTTAAATGAGCATTTGTTGTCTTCTCTTAAACGCAACATGGGAGAAAAACCATTTCACATCACATTTGTGTCTTCAACACAATCTGTGAAATTTTGAGCTGTCTGTGTTTGCTACAAGAGGAGATATCACAAAGTATATGCTTTTGTTTACATTGGTTTCAATGCATTTTGGCCTAAAACGAGCATTTGCTGTTTTCTCTTAAACGCAACATGGGAGAAAAACCATTTCACATCACATTTGTGGGTCTTGGTCTTCAACACAATCTGTGAAATTTTGAGCTGTCTGTGTTTGCTACAAGAGGAGATATCACAAAGTATGCTCTTTTGTTGTTTCCATTGGTTTCAATGCATTTTGGCCTAAAACGAGCATTTGCTGTTTTCTCTTAAACGCAACAAGGGAGAAAAACCATTTCACATCACATTTGTGGTTCTAGGTCTTCAACACAATCTGTGAAATTTTGAGCTGTCTGTGTTTGCAACAAGAGTAGATATCACAAAGAATGCACTTTTGTTGTTTCCATTGGTTTCAATGCATTTTGGACTTAAATGAGCATTTGTTGTCTTCTCTTAAACGCAACATGGGAGAAAAACCATTTCACATCACATTTGTGGGTCTTGGTCTTCAACACAATCTGTGGAATTTTGAGCTGTCTGTGTTTGCTACAAGAGGAGATTTCACAAAGTATACGCTTTTGTTTACATTGGTTTCAATGCATTTTGGCCTAAAACGAGCATTTGCTGTTTTCTCTTAAACGCAACATGGGAGAAAAACCATTTCACATCACATTTGTGGGTCTTGCTCTTCAAGACAATCTGTGAAATTTTGTGCTCTCTGTGTTTGCTGCAAGAGGAGACATCACAAATATTGCGCTTTTTGTTGTTTCCATTGGTTTCACTGCATTTTGACTTAAAACGAGCATTTGCTGTTTTCTCTTAAACGCAACATGGGAGAAAAACCATTTCACATCACATTTGTGGTTCTTGGTCTTCAACACAATCTGTGAAATTTTGAGCTGTCTGTGTTTGCTACAAGAGGAGATATCACAAAGTATGCTCTTTTGTTGTTTCCATTGGTTTCAATGCATTTTGGACTAAAACGAGCATTTGCTGTTTTCTCTTAAACGCAACATGGGAGAAAAACCATTTCACATTACATTTGTGGGTCTTCGATTTCAACACAATCTGTGAAATTTTGAGCTGTTTGTGTTTGCTACAAGAGGAGATATCACAAAGTATACTCTTTTGTTTCCATTGGCTTCAATGCATTTTGGTCTAAAACGAGCATTTGCACTTTTCTATTAAACGCAACATGGGAGAAAAACCATTTCACATCACATTTGTGGGTCTTGGTCTTCAACACAATCTGTGAAATTTTGTGCTCTCTGTGTGTGCTGCAAGAGGAGATATCACAAATATTGCGCTTTTTGTTGTTTCCATTGGTTTCAATGCATTTTGGCATAAAATGAGCATTTGCTGATGTCTGTTAAACACAACATGGGAGAAAAACCATTTCACATAACGTTTGTGGGTCTTGGTCTTCAACACAATCTGTGAAATTTTGAGATGTCTGTGTTTGCTACAAGAGGAGATATCACAAAGTATACGCTTTTGTTTCCATTGGCTTCAATGCATTTTGGTCTAAAACGAGCATTTGCACTTTTCTCTTAAACGCAACATGGGAGACAAACCATTTCACATCACATTTGTGGGTCTTGGTCTTCAACACAATCTGTGAAATTTTGTGCTCTCTGTGTTTGCTGCAAGAGGAGATATCACAAATATTGCGCTTTTTGTTGTTTCCATTGGTTTCAATGCATTTTGGCCTAAAATGAGCATTTGCTGATGTCTGTTAAACACAACATGGGAGAAAAACCATTTCACATAACGTTTGTGGGTCTTGGTCTTCAACACAATCTGTGAAATTTTGAGCTGTCTGTGTTTGCTACAAGAGGAGATATCACAAAGAATGCGCTTTTGTTGTTTCCATTGCTTTCAATGCATTTTGGCCTAAAACGAGCATTTGCTGTTTTCTCTTAAACGCAACATGGGAGAAAAACCATTTCACATCACGTTTGTGGGTCTTGGTCTTCAACACATCCAGTGAAATTTTGAGCTGTCTGTGTTTGCTACAAGAGGAGATATCACAAAGTATGCGCTTTTGTTGTTTCCATTGGTTTCAATGCATTTTGGCCTAAAATGAGCATTTGCTGTTTTCTCTTAAAAGCAACATGGGAGAAAAACCATTTCACATCACATTTGTGGGTCTTGGTCTTCAACACAATCTGTGAAATTTTGAGCTGTCTGTGTTTGCTACAAGAGGAGTTATCACAAAGTATGCATTATTGTTGTTTACATTGGTTTCAATGCATTTTGGCCTAAAACGAGCATTTGCTGTTTTCTCTTAAACGCAACATGGGAGAAAAACCATTTCACATCACATTTGTGGGTCTTGGTCTTCAACACAATCTGTGAAATTTTGAGATGTCTGTGTTTGCTACAAGAGGAGATATCACAAAGTATGCGCTTTTGTTGTTTCCATTGTTTTCAATGCATTTTGGCCTAAAATGAGCAATTGCTGTTTTCTCTTAAATGCAACATGGGAGAAAAACCATTTCACATCACATTTGTGGATCTTAGTCTTCAACACAATTTGTGAAATTTTGTGTTGTCTGTGTTTGCTACAAGAGGAGATATCACAAAGATTGCGCTTTTTGTTGTTTCCATTGGTTTCAATGCATTTTGGCCTAAAATGAGCATTTGCTGTTTTCTGTTAAACACAACATGGGAGAAAAACCATTTCACATATCGTTTGTGGGTCTTGGTCTTCAACACAATCTGTGAAATTTTGAGATGTCTGTGTTTGCTACAAGAGGAGATATCACAAACTATGCGCTTTTGTTGTTTCCATTGGTTTAAATGCATTTTGACATAAAACGAGCATTTGCTGTTTTCTGTTAAACACAACAAGGGAGAAAGACCATTTCACATCACATTTGTGGTTCTTGGTCTTCAACACAATTTGTGAAATTGTGAGCTGTTTGTGTTTGCTACAAGAGGAGTTATCAGAAAGTATGCATTATTGTTGTTTACCTTGCTTTCAATGCATTTTGGCCTAAAATGAGCATTTGCTGTTTTCTCTTAAAAGCAACATGGGAGAAAAACCATTTCATATCACATTTGTGGGTCTTGGTCTTCAACACAATTTGTGAAATTTTGTGCTGTCTGTGTTTGCTACAAGAGGAGATATCACAAAGTATGTGCTTTTGTTGTTTCCATTGGTTTCAATGCATTTTGGCCTAAAATGAGCATTTGCTGTTTTCTCTTAAATGCAACATGGGAGAAAAACCATTTCACATCACATTTGTGGATCTTGGTCTTCAACACAATCTGTGAAATTTTGTGCTGTCTGTGTTTGCTACAAGAGGAGATATCACAAAGATTGCGCTTTTTGATGTTTCCATTGGTTTCAATGCATTTTAGCTTAAAATGAGCATTTGCTGTTTTCTGTTAAACACAACATGGGAGAAAAACCATTTCACATAAAGTTTGTGGGTCTTGGTCTTCAACACAATCTGTGAAATTTTGAGCTGTCTGTGTTTGCTACAAGAGGAGTTATCACAAAGTATGCATTATTGTTGTTTACATTGGTTTCAATGCATTTTGGCCTAAAACGAGCATTTGCTGTTTTCTCTTAAACGCAACATGGGAGAAAAACCATTTCACATCACATTTGTGGGTCTTGGTCTTCAACACAATCTGTGAAATTTTGAGATGTCTGTGTTTGCTACAAGAGGAGATATCACAAAGTATGCGCTTTTGTTGTTTCCATTGTTTTCAATGCATTTTGGCCTAAAATGAGCAATTGCTGTTTTCTCTTAAATGCAACATGGGAGAAAAACCATTTCACATCACATTTGTGGATCTTAGTCTTCAACACAATTTGTGAAATTTTGTGTTGTCTGTGTTTGCTACAAGAGGAGATATCACAAAGATTGCGCTTTTTGTTGTTTCCATTGGTTTCAATGCATTTTGGCCTAAAATGAGCATTTGCTGTTTTCTGTTAAACACAACATGGGAGAAAAACCATTTCACATATCGTTTGTGGGTCTTGGTCTTCAACACAATCTGTGAAATTTTGAGATGTCTGTGTTTGCTACAAGAGGAGATATCACAAACTATGCGCTTTTGTTGTTTCCATTGGTTTAAATGCATTTTGACATAAAACGAGCATTTGCTGTTTTCTGTTAAACACAACAAGGGAGAAAGACCATTTCACATCACATTTGTGGTTCTTGGTCTTCAACACAATTTGTGAAATTGTGAGCTGTTTGTGTTTGCTACAAGAGGAGTTATCAGAAAGTATGCATTATTGTTGTTTACCTTGCTTTCAATGCATTTTGGCCTAAAATGAGCATTTGCTGTTTTCTCTTAAAAGCAACATGGGAGAAAAACCATTTCATATCACATTTGTGGGTCTTGGTCTTCAACACAATTTGTGAAATTTTGTGCTGTCTGTGTTTGCTACAAGAGGAGATATCACAAAGTATGTGCTTTTGTTGTTTCCATTGGTTTCAATGCATTTTGGCCTAAAATGAGCATTTGCTGTTTTCTCTTAAATGCAACATGGGAGAAAAACCATTTCACATCACATTTGTGGATCTTGGTCTTCAACACAATCTGTGAAATTTTGTGCTGTCTGTGTTTGCTACAAGAGGAGATATCACAAAGATTGCGCTTTTTGATGTTTCCATTGGTTTCAATGCATTTTAGCTTAAAATGAGCATTTGCTGTTTTCTGTTAAACACAACATGGGAGAAAAACCATTTCACATAAAGTTTGTGGGTCTTGGTCTTCAACACAATCTGTGAAATTTTGAGATGTCTGTGTTTGCTACAAGAGGAGATATCACAAACTATGCGCTTTTGTTGTTTCCATTGGTTTCAATGCATTTTGACATAAAACGAGCATTTGCTGTTTTCGGTTAAACACAACAAGGGAGAAAAACCATTTCACATCACATTTGTGGTTCTTGGTCTTCAACACAATCTGTGAAATTTTGAGCTGTCTGTGTTTGCTACAAGAGGAGATATCACAAAATATGCTCTTTTGTTGTTTCCATTGGTTTCAATGCATTTTGGACTAAAACAAGCATTTGCTGTTTTCTCTTAAAAGCAACATGGGAGAAAAACCATTTCACATCACATTTGTGGGTCTTGGTCTTCAACACAATCTGTGAAATTTTGAGCTGTCTGTGTTTGCTACAAGAGGAGTTATCACAAAGTATGCATTATTGTTGTTTACATTGCTTTCAATGCATTTTGGCCTAAAATGAGCATTTGCTGTTTTCTCTTAAAAGCAACATGGGAGAAAAACCATTTCATATCAAATTTGTGGGTCTTGGTCTTCAACACAATCTGTGAAATTTTGAGCTGTCTGTGTTTGCTACAAGAGGAGATATCACAAAGTATGCGCTTTTGTTGTTTCCATTGGTTTCAATGCATTTTGGCCTAAAATGAGCATTTGCTGTTTTCTCTTAAATGCAACATGGGAGAAAAACCATTTCACATCACATTTGTGGATCTTGGTCTTCAACACAATTTGTAAAATTTTGTGTTGTCTGTGTTTGCTACAAGAGGAGATATCACAATGATTGCGCTTTTTGTTGTTTCCATTGGTTTCAATGCATTTTGGCCTAAAATGAGCATTTGATGTTTTCTGTTAAACACAACATGGGAGAAAAACCATTTCACATAAAGTTTGTGGGTCTTGGTCTTCAACACAATCTGTGAAATTTTGAGATGTCTGTGTTTGCTACAAGAGGAGATATCACAAACTATGCGCTTTTGTTGTTTCCATTGGTTTCAATGCATTTTGACATTAAACGAGCATTTGCTGTTTTCTGTTAAACGCAACATGGGAGAAAAACCATTTCACATCACATTTGTGGGTCTTGGTCTTCAACACAATCTGTGAAATTTTGAGCTGTCTGTGTTTGCTACAAGAGGAGATATCACAAAGTATGCGCTTTTGTTGTTTCCATTGGTTTCAATGCATTTTGGACTTAAATGAGCATTTGTTGTCTTCTCTTAAATGCAACATGGGAGAAAAACCATTTCACATCACTTTTGTGGGTCTTGGTCTTTAACACAATCTGTGAAATTTTGAGCTGTCTGTGTTTGCTACAAGAGGAGATTTCACAAAGTATACGCTTTAGTTTACATTGGTTTCAATGCATTTTGGCCTAAAACGAGCATTTGCTGTTTTCTCTTAAACGCAACATGGGAGAAAAACCATTTCACATCACATTTGTGGGTCTTGGTCTTCAACACAATCTGTGAAATTTTGTGCTCTCTGTGTTTGCTGCAAGAGGAGACATCACAAATATTGCGCTTTTTGTTGTTTCCATTGGTTTCACTGCATTTTGACTTAAAACGAGCATTTGCTGTTTTCTCTTAAATGCAACATGGGAGAAAAACCATTTCATATCACATTTGTGGTTCTTGGTCTTCAACACAATCTGTGAAATTTTGAGCTGTCTGTGTTTGCTACAAGAGGAGATATCACAAAGTGTGCTCTTTTGTTGTTTCCATTGGTTTCAATGCATTTTGGACTAAAACGAGCATTTGCTGTTTTCTCTTAAATGCAACATGGGAGAAAAACCATTTCACATTACATTTGTGGGTCTTCGTCTTCAACACAATCTGTGAAATTTTGAGCTGTCTGTGTTTGCTACAAGAGGAGATATCACAAAGTATGCATTATTGTTGTTTACCTTGGTTTCAATGCATTTTGGCCTAAAACGAGCAATTGTTGTTTTCTCTTAAACGCAACATCGGAGAAAAACCATTTCATGTCACATTTGTGGGTCTTGGTCTTCAACACAATCTGTGAAATTTTGAGCTGTCTGTGTTTGCTACAAGAGGAGTTATCACAAAGTATGCATTATTGTTGTTTACATTGCTTTCAATGCATTTTGGCCTAAAACAAGCATTTGCTGTTTTCTCTTAAAAGCAACATGGGAGAAAAACCATTTCACATCACATTTGTGGGTCTTGGTCTTCAACACAATCTGTGAAATTTTGAGCACTGTGTTTGCTACAAGAGGAGATATCACAAAGTATGCGCTTTTGTTGTTTCCATTGGTTTCAATGCTTTTTGGCCTAAAATGAGCATTTGCTGTTTTCTCTTAAATGCAACATGGGAGAAAAACCATTTCACATCACATTTGTGGATCTTGGTCTTCAACACAATCTGTGAAATTTTGTGCTGTCTGTGTTTGCTACAAGAGGAGTTATCACAAAGATTGCGCTTTTTGTTGTTTCCATTGGTTTCAATGCATTTTGGCCTAAAATGAGCATTTGCAGTTTTCTGTTAAACACAACATGGGAGAAAAACCATTTCACATAACGTTTGTGGGTCTTGGTCTTCAACACAATCTGTGAAATTTTGAGATGTCTGTGTTTGCTACAAGAGGAGATATCACAAACTATGCGCTTTTGTTGTTTCCATTCATTTCAATGCATTTTGACTTAAAACGAGCATTTGCTGTTTTCTCTTAAACGCAACATGGGAGAAAAACCATTTCACATCACATTTGTGGGTCTTGGTCTTCAACACAATCTGTGAAATTTTGAGCTGTCTGTGTTTGCTACAAGAGGAGATATCACAAAGTATGCTCTTTTGTTGTTTCCATTGGTTTCAATGCATTTTGGCCTAAAACGAGCATTTGCTGTTTTCTCTTAAACGCAACAAGGGAGAAAAACCATTTCACATCACCTTTGTGGTTCTTGGTCTTCAACACAATCTGTGAAATTTTGAGCTGTCTGTGTTTGCAACAAGAGTAGATATCACAAAGAATGCACTTTTGTTGTTTCCATTGGTTTCAATGCATTTTGGACTTAAATGAGCATTTGTTGTCTTCTCTTAAACGCAACATGGGAGAAAAACCATTTCACATCACAGTTGTGGGTCTTGGTCTTCAACACAATCTGTGGAATTTTGAGCTGTCTGTGTTTGCTACAAGAGGAGATTTCACAAAGTATACGCTTTTGTTTACATTGGTTTCAATGCATTTTGGCCTAAAACGAGCATTTGCTGTTTTCTCTTAAACGCAACATGGGAGAAAAACCATTTCACATCACATTTGTGGGTCTTGCTCTTCAAGACAATCTGTGAAATTTTGTGCTCTCTGTGTTTGCTGCAAGAGGAGACATCACAAATATTGCGCTTTTTGTTGTTTCCATTGGTTTCACTGCATTTTGACTTAAAACGAGCATTTGCTGTTTTCTCTTAAACGCAACATGGGAGAAAAACCATTTCACATCACATTTGTGGTACTTGGTCTGCAACACAATCTGTGAAATTTTGAGCTGTCTGTGTTTGCTACAAGAGGAGATATCACAAAGTATGCTCTTTTGTTGTTTCCATTGGTTTCAATGCATTTTGGACTAAAACGAGCATTTGCTGTTTTCTCTTAAACGCAACATGGGAGAAAAACCATTTCACATTACATTTGTGGGTCTTCGATTTCAACACAATCTGTGAAATTTTGAGCTGTCTGTGTTTGCTACAAGAGGAGATATCACAAAGTATACGCTTTTGTTTCCATTGGCTTCAATGCATTTTGGTCTAAAATGAGCATTTGCACTTTTCTATTAAACGCAACACGGGAGAAAAACCATTTCACATCACATTTGTGGGTCTTGGTCTTCAACACAATCTGTGAAATTTTGTGCTCTCTGTGTGTGCTGCAAGAGGAGATATCACAAATATTGCGCTTTTTGTTGTTTCCATTGGTTTCAATGCATTTTGGCATAAAATGAGCATTTGCTGATGTCTGTTAAACACAACATGGGAGAAAAACCATTTCACATAACGTTTGTGGGTCTTGGTCTTCAACACAATCTGTGAAATTTTGAGATGTCTGTGTTTGCTACAAGAGGAGATATCACAAAGTATACGATTTTGTTTCCATTGGCTTCAATGCATTTTGGTCTAAAACGAGCATTTGCACTTTTCTCTTAAACGCAACATGGGAGAAAAACCATTTCACATCACATTTGTGGGTCTTGGTCTTCAACACAATCTGTGAAATTTTGTGCTCTCTGTGTGTGCTGCAAGAGGAGATATCACAAATATTGCGCTTTTTGTTGTTTCCATTGGTTTCAATGCATTTTGGCCTAAAATGAGCATTTGCTGATGTCTGTTAAACACAACATGGGAGAAAAACCATTTCACATAACGTTTGTGGGTCTTGGTCTTCAACACAATCTGTGAAATTTTGAGCTGTCTGTGTTTGCTACAAGAGGAGATATCACAAAGAATGCGCTTTTGTTGTTTCCATTGCTTTCAATGCATTTTGGCCTAAAACGAGCATTTGCTGTTTTCTCTTAAACGCAACATGGGAGAAAAACCATTTCACATCACGTTTGTGGGTCTTGGTCTTCAACACATCCAGTGAAATTTTGAGCTGTCTGTGTTTGCTACAAGAGGAGATATCACAAAGTATGCGCTTTTGTTGTTTCCATTGGTTTCAATGCATTTTGGCCTAAAATGAGCATTTGCTGTTTTCTCTTAAAAGCAACATGGGAGAAAAACCATTTCACATCACATTTGTGGGTCTTGGTCTTCAACACAATCTGTGAAATTTTGAGCTGTCTGTGTTTGCTACAAGAGGAGTTATCACAAAGTATGCATTATTGTTGTTTACATTGCTTTCAATGCATTTTGGCCTAAAACAAGCATTTGCTGTTTTCTCTTAAAAGCAACATGGGAGAAAAACCATTTCACATCACATTTGTGGGTCTTGGTCTTCAACACAATCTGTGAAATTTTGAGCACTGTGTTTGCTACAAGAGGAGATATCACAAAGTATGCGCTTTTGTTGTTTCCATTGGTTTCAATGCATTTTGGCCTAAAATGAGCATTTGCTGTTTTCTCTTAAATGCAACATGGGAGAAAAACCATTTCACATCACATTTGTGGATCTTGGTCTTCAACACAATCTGTGAAATTTTGTGCTGTCTGTGTTTGCTACAAGAGGAGTTATCACAAAGATTGCGCTTTTTGTTGTTTCCATTGGTTTCAATGCATTTTGGCCTAAAATGAGCATTTGCAGTTTTCTGTTAAACACAACATGGGAGAAAAACCATTTCACATAACGTTTGTGGGTCTTGGTCTTCAACACAATCTGTGAAATTTTGAGATGTCTGTGTTTGCTACAAGAGGAGATATCACAAACTATGCGCTTTTGTTGTTTCCATTCATTTCAATGCATTTTGACTTAAAACGAGCATTTGCTGTTTTCTCTTAAACGCAACATGGGAGAAAAACCATTTCACATCACATTTGTGGGTCTTGGTCTTCAACACAATCTGTGAAATTTTGAGCTGTCTGTGTTTGCTACAAGAGGAGATATCACAAAGTATGCTCTTTTGTTGTTTCCATTGGTTTCAATGCATTTTGGCCTAAAACGAGCATTTGCTGTTTTCTCTTAAACGCAACAAGGGAGAAAAACCATTTCACATCACCTTTGTGGTTCTTGGTCTTCAACACAATCTGTGAAATTTTGAGCTGTCTGTGTTTGCAACAAGAGTAGATATCACAAAGAATGCACTTTTGTTGTTTCCATTGGTTTCAATGCATTTTGGACTTAAATGAGCATTTGTTGTCTTCTCTTAAACGCAACATGGGAGAAAAACCATTTCACATCACATTTGTGGGTCTTGGTCTTCAACACAATCTGTGGAATTTTGAGCTGTCTGTGTTTGCTACAAGAGGAGATTTCACAAAGTATACGCTTTTGTTTACATTGGTTTCAATGCATTTTGGCCTAAAACGAGCATTTGCTGTTTTCTCTTAAACGCAACATGGGAGAAAAACCATTTCACATCACATTTGTGGGTCTTGCTCTTCAAGACAATCTGTGAAATTTTGTGCTCTCTGTGTTTGCTGCAAGAGGAGACATCACAAATATTGCGCTTTTTGTTGTTTCCATTGGTTTCACTGCATTTTGACTTAAAACGAGCATTTGCTGTTTTCTCTTAAACGCAACATGGGAGAAAAACCATTTCACATCACATTTGTGGTTCTTGGTCTTCAACACAATCTGTGAAATTTTGAGCTGTCTGTGTTTGCTACAAGAGGAGATATCAGAAAGTATGCTCTTTTGTTGTTTCCATTGGTTTCAATGCATTTTGGACTAAAACGAGCATTTGCTGTTTTCTCTTAAACGCAACATGGGAGAAAAACCATTTCACATTACATTTGTGGGTCTTCGATTTCAACACAATCTGTGAAATTTTGAGCTGTCTGTGTTTGCTACAAGAGGAGATATCACAAAGTATACGCTTTTGTTTCCATTGGCTTCAATGCATTTTGGTCTAAAACGATCATTTGCACTTTTCTATTAAACGCAACATGGGAGAAAAACCATTTCACATCACATTTGTGGGTCTTTGTCTTCAACACAATCTGTGAAATTTTGTGCTCTCTGTGTGTGCTGCAAGAGGAGATATCACAAATATTGCGCTTTTTGTTGTTTCCATTGGTTTCAATGCATTTTGGCATAAAATGAGCATTTGCTGATGTCTGTTAAACACAACATGGGAGAAAAACCATTTCACATAACGTTTGTGGGTCTTGGTCTTCAACACAATCTGTGAAATTTTGAGATGTCTGTGTTTGCTACAAGAGGAGATATCACAAAGTATACGCTTTTGTTTCCATTGGCTTCAATGCATTTTGGTCTAAAACGAGCATTTGCACTTTTCTCTTAAACGCAACATGGGAGAAAAACCATTTCACATCACATTTGTGGGTCTTGGTCTTCAACACAATCTGTGAAATTTTGTGCTCTCTGTGTGTGCTGCAAGAGGAGATATCACAAATATTGCGCTTTTTGTTGTTTCCATTGGTTTCAATGCATTTTGGCCTAAAATGAGCATTTGCTGATGTCTGTTAAACACAACATGGGAGAAAAACCATTTCACATAACGTTTGTGGGTCTTGGTCTTCAACACAATCTGTGAAATTTTGAGCTGTCTGTGTTTGCTACAAGAGGAGATATCACAAAGAATGCGCTTTTGTTGTTTCCATTGCTTTCAATGCATTTTGGCCTAAAACGAGCATTTGCTGTTTTCTCTTAAACGCAACATGGGAGAAAAACCATTTCACATCACGTTTGTGGGTCTTGGTCTTCAACACATCCAGTGAAATTTTGAGCTGTCTGTGTTTGCTACAAGAGGAGATATCACAAAGTATGCGCTTTTGTTGTTTCCATTGGTTTCAATGCATTTTGGCCTAAAATGAGCATTTGCTGTTTTCTCTTAAAAGCAACATGGGAGAAAAACCATTTCACATCACATTTGTGGGTCTTGGTCTTCAACACAATCTGTGAAATTTTGAGCTGTCTGTGTTTGCTACAAGAGGAGTTATCACAAAGTATGCATTATTGTTGTTTACATTGCTTTCAATGCATTTTGGCCTAAAACAAGCATTTGCTGTTTTCTCTTAAAAGCAACATGGGAGAAAAACCATTTCACATCACATTTGTGGGTCTTGGTCTTCAACACAATCTGTGAAATTTTGAGCACTGTGTTTGCTACAAGAGGAGATATCACAAAGTATGCGCTTTTGTTGTTTCCATTGGTTTCAATGCATTTTGGCCTAAAATGAGCATTTGCTGTTTTCTCTTAAATGCAACATGGGAGAAAAACCATTTCACATCACATTTGTGGATCTTGGTCTTCAACACAATCTGTGAAATTTTGTGCTGTCTGTGTTTGCTACAAGAGGAGTTATCACAAAGATTGCGCTTTTTGTTGTTTCCATTGGTTTCAATGCATTTTGGCCTAAAATGAGCATTTGCAGTTTTCTGTTAAACACAACATGGGAGAAAAACCATTTCACATAACGTTTGTGGGTCTTGGTCTTCAACACAATCTGTGAAATTTTGAGATGTCTGTGTTTGCTACAAGAGGAGATATCACAAACTATGCGCTTTTGTTGTTTCCATTCATTTCAATGCATTTTGACTTAAAACGAGCATTTGCTGTTTTCTCTTAAACGCAACATGGGAGAAAAACCATTTCACATCACATTTGTGGGTCTTGGTCTTCAACACAATCTGTGAAATTTTGAGCTGTCTGTGTTTGCTACAAGAGGAGATATCACAAAGTATGCTCTTTTGTTGTTTCCATTGGTTTCAATGCATTTTGGCCTAAAACGAGCATTTGCTGTTTTCTCTTAAACGCAACAAGGGAGAAAAACCATTTCACATCACCTTTGTGGTTCTTGGTCTTCAACACAATCTGTGAAATTTTGAGCTGTCTGTGTTTGCAACAAGAGTAGATATCACAAAGAATGCACTTTTGTTGTTTCCATTGGTTTCAATGCATTTTGGACTTAAATGAGCATTTGTTGTCTTCTCTTAAACGCAACATGGGAGAAAAACCATTTCACATCACATTTGTGGGTCTTGGTCTTCAACACAATCTGTGGAATTTTGAGCTGTCTGTGTTTGCTACAAGAGGAGATTTCACAAAGTATACGCTTTTGTTTACATTGGTTTCAATGCATTTTGGCCTAAAACGAGCATTTGCTGTTTTCTCTTAAACGCAACATGGGAGAAAAACCATTTCACATCACATTTGTGGGTCTTGCTCTTCAAGACAATCTGTGAAATTTTGTGCTCTCTGTGTTTGCTGCAAGAGGAGACATCACAAATATTGCGCTTTTTGTTGTTTCCATTGGTTTCACTGCATTTTGACTTAAAACGAGCATTTGCTGTTTTCTCTTAAACGCAACATGGGAGAAAAACCATTTCACATCACATTTGTGGTTCTTGGTCTTCAACACAATCTGTGAAATTTTGAGCTGTCTGTGTTTGCTACAAGAGGAGATATCAGAAAGTATGCTCTTTTGTTGTTTCCATTGGTTTCAATGCATTTTGGACTAAAACGAGCATTTGCTGTTTTCTCTTAAACGCAACATGGGAGAAAAACCATTTCACATTACATTTGTGGGTCTTCGATTTCAACACAATCTGTGAAATTTTGAGCTGTCTGTGTTTGCTACAAGAGGAGATATCACAAAGTATACGCTTTTGTTTCCATTGGCTTCAATGCATTTTGGTCTAAAACGATCATTTGCACTTTTCTATTAAACGCAACATGGGAGAAAAACCATTTCACATCACATTTGTGGGTCTTGGTCTTCAACACAATCTGTGAAATTTTGTGCTCTCTGTGTGTGCTGCAAGAGGAGATATCACAAATATTGAGCTTTTTGTTGTTTCCATTGGTTTCAATGCATTTTGGCATAAAATGAGCATTTGCTGATGTCTGTTAAACACAACATGGGAGAAAAACCATTTCACATAACGTTTGTGGGTCTTGGTCTTCAACACAATCTGTGAAATTTTGAGATGTCTGTGTTTGCTACAAGAGGAGATATCACAAAGTATACGCTTTTGTTTCCATTGGCTTCAATGCATTTTGGTCTAAAACGAGCATTTGCACTTTTCTCTTAAACGCAACATGGGAGAAAAACCATTTCACATCACATTTGTGGGTCTTGGTCTTCAACACAATCTGTGAAATTTTGTGCTCTCTGTGTGTGCTGCAAGAGGAGATATCACAAATATTGCGCTTTTTGTTGTTTCCATTGGTTTCAATGCATTTTGGCCTAAAATGAGCATTTGCTGATGTCTGTTAAACACAACATGGGAGAAAAACCATTTCACATAACGTTTGTGGGTCTTGGTCTTCAACACAATCTGTGAAATTTTGAGCTGTCTGTGTTTGCTACAAGAGGAGATATCACAAAGAATGCGCTTTTGTTGTTTCCATTGCTTTCAATGCATTTTGGCCTAAAACGAGCATTTGCTGTTTTCTCTTAAAAGCAACATGGGAGAAAAACCATTTCACATCACGTTTGTGGGTCTTGGTCTTCAACACATCCAGTGAAATTTTGAGCTGTCTGTGTTTGCTACAAGAGGAGATATCACAAAGTATGCGCTTTTGTTGTTTCCATTGGTTTCAATGCATTTTGGCCTAAAATGAGCATTTGCTGTTTTCTCTTAAAAGCAACATGGGAGAAAAACCATTTCACATCACATTTGTGGGTCTTGGTCTTCAACACAATCTGTGAAATTTTGAGCTGTCTGTGTTTGCTACAAGAGGAGTTATCACAAAGTATGCATTATTGTTGTTTACATTGGTTTCAATGCATTTTGGCCTAAAACGAGCATTTGCTGTTTTCTCTTAAACGCAACATGGGAGAAAAACCATTTCACATCACATTTGTGGGTCTTGGTCTTCAACACAATCTGTGAAATTTTGAGATGTCTGTGTTTGCTACAAGAGGAGTTATCACAAAGTATGCATTATTGTTGTTTCCATTGCTTTCAATGCATTTTGGCCTAAAACGAGCATTTGCTGTTTTCTCTTAAACGCAACATGGGAGAAAAACCATTTCACATCAAATTTGTGGGTCTTGGTCTTCAACACAATCTGCGAAATTTTGAGCTGTCTGTGTTTGCTACAAGAGGAGTTATCACAAAGTATGCACTATTGTTGTTTACATTGCTTTCAATGCATTTTGGCCTAAAACGAGCATTTGCTGTTTTCTCTTAAAAGCAACATGGGAGAAAAACCATTTCATATCACATTTGTGGGTCTTGGTCTTCAACACAATCTGTGAAATTTTGAGCTGTCTGTGTTTGCTACAAGAGGAGATATCACAAAGTATGCGCTTTTGTTGTTTCCATTGTTTTCAATGCATTTTGGCCTAAAATGAGCAATTGCTGTTTTCTCTTAAATGCAACATGGGAGAAAAACCATTTCACATCACATTTGTGGATCTTAGTCTTCAACACAATTTGTGAAATTTTGTGTTGTCTGTGTTTGCTACAAGAGGAGATATCACAAAGATTGCGCTTTTTGTTGTTTCCATTGGTTTCAATGCATTTTGGCCTAAAATGAGCATTTGCTGTTTTCTGTTAAACACAACATGGGAGAAAAACCATTTCACATATTGTTTGTGGGTCTTGGTCTTCAACACAATCTGTGAAATTTTGAGATGTCTGTGTTTGCTACAAGAGGAGATATCACAAACTATGCGCTTTTGTTGTTTCCATTGGTTTAAATGCATTTTGACATAAAACGAGCATTTGCTGTTTTCTGTTAAACACAACAAGGGAGAAAGACCATTTCACATCACATTTGTGGTTCTTGGTCTTCAACACAATTTGTGAAATTGTGAGCTGTTTGTGTTTGCTACAAGAGGAGTTATCACAAAGTATGCATTATTGTTGTTTACCTTGCTTTCAATGCATTTTGGCCTAAAATGAGCATTTGCTGTTTTCTCTTAAAAGCAACATGGGAGAAAAACCATTTCATATCACATTTGTGGGTCTTGGTCTTCAACACAATTTGTGAAATTTTGTGCTGTCTGTGTTTGCTACAAGAGGAGATATCACAAAGTATGTGCTTTTGTTGTTTCCATTGGTTTCAATGCATTTTGGCCTAAAATGAGCATTTGCTGTTTTCTCTTAAATGCAACATGGGAGAAAAACCATTTCACATCACATTTGTGGATCTTGGTCTTCAACACAATCTGTGAAATTTTGTGCTGTCTGTGTTTGCTACAAGAGGAGATATCACAAAGATTGCACTTTTTGATGATTCCATTGGTTTCAATGCATTTTAGCCTAAAATGAGCATTTGCTGTTTTCTGTTAAACACAACATGGGAGAAAAACCATTTCACATAAAGTTTGTGGGTCTTGGTCTTCAACACAATCTGTGAAATTTTGAGATGTCTGTGTTTGCTACAAGAGGAGATATCACAAACTATGCACTTTTGTTGTTTCCATTGGTTTCAATGCATTTTGACATAAAACGAGCATTTGCTGTTTTCGGTTAAACACAACAAGGGAGAAAAACCATTTCACATCACATTTGTGGTTCTTGGTCTTCAACACAATCTGTGAAATTTTGAGCTGTCTGTGTTTGCTACAAGAGGAGATATCACAAAATATGCTCTTTTGTTGTTTCCATTGGTTTCAATGCATTTTGGACTAAAACAAGCATTTGCTGTTTTCTCTTAAAAGCAACATGGGAGAAAAACCATTTCACATCACATTTGTGGGTCTTGGTCTTCAACACAATCTGTGAAATTTTGAGCTGTCTGTGTTTGCTACAAGAGGAGTTATCACAAAGTATGCATTATTGTTGTGTACATTGGTTTCAATGCATTTTGGCCTAAAACGAGCATTTGCTGTTTTCTCTTAAACGCAACTTGGGAGAAAAACCATTTCACATCACATTTGTGGGTCTTGGTCTTCAACACAATCTGTGAAATTTTGAGCTGTCTGTGTTTGCTACAAGAGGAGATATCACAAAGTATGCGCTTTTGTTGTTTCCATTGGTTTCAATGCATTTTGGCCTAAAATGAGCATTTGCTGTTTTCTCTTAAATGCAACATGGGAGAAAAACCATTTCACATCACATTTGTGGATCTTGGTCTTCAACACAATTTGTAAAATTTTGTGTTGTCTGTGTTTGCTACAAGAGGAGATATCACAATGATTGCGCTTTTTGTTGTTTCCATTGGTTTCAATGCATTTTGGCCTAAAATGAGCATTTGATGTTTTCTGTTAAACACAACATGGGAGAAAAACCATTTCACATAAAGTTTGTGGGTCTTGGTCTTCAACACAATCTGTGAAATTTTGAGATGTCTGTGTTTGCTACAAGAGGAGATATCACAAACTATGCGCTTTTGTTGTTTCCATTGGTTTCAATGCATTTTGACATAAAACGAGCATTTGCTGTTTTCTGTTAAACACAACAAGGGAGAAAAACCATTTCACATCACATTTGTGGTTCTTGGTATTCAACACAATCGGTGAAATTTTGAGCTGTCTGTGTTTGCTACAAGAGGAGATATCACAAAGTATGCTCTTTTGTTGTTTCCATTGGTTTCAATGCATTTTGGACTAAAACGAGCATTTGCTGTTTTCTCTTAAACGCAACAAGGGAGAAAAACCATTTCACATCACATTTGTGGTTCTTGGTCTTAAACACAATCTGTGAAATTTTGAGCTGTCTGTGTTTGCTACAAGAGTAGATATCACAAAGAATGCGCTTTTGTTGTTTCCATTGGTTTCAATGCATTTTGGACTTAAATTAGCATTTGTTGTCTTCTCTTAAACGCAACATGGGAGAAAAACCATTTCACATCACATTTGTGGGTCTTGGTCTTTAACACAATCTGTGGAATTTTGAGCTGTCTGTGTTTGCTACAAGAGGAGATTTCACAAAGTATACGCTTTTGTTTACATTGGTTTCAATGCATTTTGGCCTAAAACGAGCATTTGCTGTTTTCTCTTAAACGCAACATGGGAGAAAAACCATTTCACATCACATTTGTGGGTCTTGGTCTTCAAGACAATCTGTGAAATTTTGTGCTCTCTGTGTTTGCTGCAAGAGGAGACATCACAAATATTGCGCTTTTTGTTGTTTCCATTGGTTTCACTGCATTTTGACTTAAAACGAGCATTTGCTGTTTTCTCTTAAACGCAACATGGGAGAAAAACCATTTCACATCACATTTGTGGTTCTTGGTCTTCAACACAATCTGTGAAATTTTGAGCTGTCTGTGTTTGCTACAAGAGGAGATATCACAAAGTATGCTCTTTTGTTGTTTCCATTGGTTTCAATGCATTTTGGACTAAAACGAGCATTTGCTGTTTTCTCTTAAACGCAACATGGGAGAAAAACCATTTCACATTACATTTGTGGGTCTTCGTCTTCAACACAATCTGTGAAATTTTGTGCTCTCTGTGTGTGCTGCAATAGGAGATATCACAAATATTGCGCTTTTTGTTGTTTCCATTGGTTTCAATGCATTTTGGCCTAAAATGAGCATTTGCTGATGTCTGTTAAACACAACATGGGAGAAAAACCATTTCACATAACATTTGTGGGTCTTGGTCTTCAACACAATCTGTGAAATTTTGAGATGTCTGTGTTTGCTACAAGAGGAGATATCACAAAGTATGCGCTTTTGTTTCCATTGGCTTCAATGCATTTTGGTCTAAAACGAGCATTTGCACTTTTCTCTTAAACGCAACATGGGAGAAAAACCATTTCACATCACATTTGTGGGTCTTGGTCTTCAACACAATCTGTGAAATTTTGTGCTCTCTGTGTGTGCTGCAAGAGGAGATATCACAAATATTGCGCTTTTTGTTGTTTCCATTGGTTTCAATGCATTTTGGCCTAAAATGAGCATTTGCTGTTTTCTCTTAAATGCAACATGGGAGAAAAACCATTTCACATCACATTTGTGGATCTTGGTCTTCAACACAATCTGTGAAATTTTGTGCTGTCTGTGTTTGCTACAAGAGGAGTTATCACAAAGATTGCGCTTTTTGTTGTTTCCATTGGTTTCAATGCATTTTGGCCTAAAATGAGCATTTGCAGTTTTCTGTTAAACACAACATGGGAGAAAAACCATTTCACATAACGTTTGTGGGTCTTGGTCTTCAACACAATCTGTGAAATTTTGAGATGTCTGTGTTTGCTACAAGAGGAGATATCACAAACTATGCGCTTTTGTTGTTTCCATTCATTTCAATGCATTTTGACTTAAAACGAGCATTTGCTGTTTTCTCTTAAACGCAACATGGGAGAAAAACCATTTCACATCACATTTGTGGGTCTTGGTCTTCAACACAATCTGTGAAATTTTGAGCTGTCTGTGTTTGCTACAAGAGGAGATATCACAAAGTATGCTCTTTTGTTGTTTCCATTGGTTTCAATGCATTTTGGCCTAAAACGAGCATTTGCTGTTTTCTCTTAAACGCAACAAGGGAGAAAAATCATTTCACATCACATTTGTGGTTCTTGGTCTTCAACACAATCTGTGAAATTTTGAGCTGTCTGTGTTTGCTACAAGAGTAGATATCACAAAGAATGCGCTTTTGTTGTTTCCATTGGTTTCAATGCATTTTGGACTTAAATGAGCATTTGTTGTCTTCTCTTAAACGCAACATGGGAGAAAAACCATTTCACATCACATTTGTGGGTCTTGGTCTTTAACACAATCTGTGGAATTTTGAGCTATCTGTGTTTGCTACAAGAGGAGATTTCACAAAGTATACGCTTTTGTTTACATTGGTTTCAATGCATTTTGGCCTAAAACAAGCATTTGCTGTTTTCTCTTAAACGCAACATGGGAGAAAAACCATTTCACATCACATTTGTGGGTCTTGCTCTTCAAGACAATCTGTGAAATTTTGTGCTCTCTGTGTTTGCTGCAAGAGGAGACATCACAAATATTGCGCTTTTTGTTGTTTCCATTGGTTTCACTGCATTTTGACTTAAAACGAGCATTTGCTGTTTTCTCTTAAACGCAACATGGGAGAAAAACCATTTCACATCACATTTGTGGTTCTTGGTCTTCAACACAATCTGTGAAATTTTGAGCTGTCTGTGTTTGCTACAAGAGGAGATATCACAAAGTATGCTCTTTTGTTGTTTCCATTGGTTTCAATGCATTTTGGACTAAAACGAGCATTTGCTGTTTTCTCTTAAACGCAACATGGGAGAAAAACCATTTCACATTACATTTGTGGGTCTTCGATTTCAACACAATCTGTGAAATTTTGAGCTGTCTGTGTTTGCTACAAGAGGAGATATCACAAAGTATACGCTTTTGTTTCCATTGGCTTCAATGCATTTTGGTCTAAAACGAGCATTTGCACTTTTCTATTAAACGCAACATGGGAGAAAAACCATTTCACATCACATTTGTGGGTCTTGGTCTTCAACACAATCTGTGAAATTTTGTGCTCTCTGTGTGTGCTGCAAGAGGAGATATCACAAATATTGCGCTTTTTGTTGTTTACATTGGTTTCAATGCATTTTGGCCTAAAATGAGCATTTGCTGATGTCTGTTAAACACAACATGGGAGAAAAACCATTTCACATAACGTTTGTGGGTCTTGGTCTTCAACACAATCTGTGAAATTTTGAGATGTCTGTGTTTGCTACAAGAGTAGATTTCACAAAGTATACACTTTTGTTTACATTGGTTTCAATGCATTTTGGCCTAAAACGAGCATTTGCTGTTTTCTCTTAAACGCAACATGGGAGAAAAACCATTTCACATCACATTTGTGGTTCTTGGTCTTCAAGACAATCTGTGAAATTTTGTGCTCTCTGTGTTTGCTGCAAGAGGAGATATCACAAATATTGCGCTTTTTGTTGTTTCCATTGGTTTCAATGCATTTTGGCCTAAAATGAGCATTTGCTGATGTCTGTTAAACACAACATGGGAGAAAAACCATTTCACATAACGTTTGTGGGTCTTGGTCTTCAACACAATCTGTGAAATTTTGAGCTGTCTGTGTTTGCTACAAGAGGAGATATCACAAAGAAAGTGCTTTTGTTGTTTCCATTGCTTTCAATGCATTTTGGCCTAAAACGAGCATTTGCTGTTTTCTCTTAAACGCAACATGGGAGAAAAACCATTTCACATCACATTTGTGGGTCTTGGTCTTCAACACAATCTGTGAAATTTTGAGCTGTCTGTGTTTGCTACAAGAGGAGTTATCACAAAGTATGCATTATTGTTGTTTCCATTGGTTTCAATGCATTTTGGCCTAAAACGAGCATTTGCTGTTTTCTCTTAAATGCAACATGGGAGAAAAACCATTTCACATCACATTTGTGGGTCTTGGTCTTCAACACAATCTGTGAAATTTTGAGCTGTCTGTGTTTGCTACAAGAGGAGTTATCACAAAGTATGCATTATTGTTGTTTACATTGCTTTCAATGCATTTTGGCCTAAAACGAGCATTTGCTGTTTTCTCTTAAAAGCAACATGGGAGAAAAACCATTTCATATCACATTTGTGGGTCTTGGTCTTCAACACAATCTGTGAAATTTTGTGCTGTCTGTGTTTGCTACAAGAGGAGATATCACAAAGATTGCGCTTTTTCATGTTTCCATTGGTTTCAATGCATTTTAGCCTAAAATGAGCATTTGCTGTTTTCTGTTAAACACAACATGGGAGAAAAACCATTTCACATAAAGTTTGTGGGTCTTGGTCTTCAACACAATCTGTGAAATTTTGAGATGTCTGTGTTTGCTACAAGAGGAGATATCACAAACTATGCGCTTTTGTTGTTTCCATTGGTTTCAATGCATTTTGACATAAAACGAGCATTTGCTGTTTTCGGTTAAACACAACAAGGGAGAAAAACCATTTCACATCACATTTGTGGTTCTTGGTCTTCAACACAATCTGTGAAATTTTGAGCTGTCTGTGTTTGCTACAAGAGGAGATATCACAAAATATGCTCTTTTCTTGTTTCCATTGGTTTCAATGCATTTTGGACTAAAACAAGCATTTGCTGTTTTCTCTTAAACGCAACATGGGAGAAAAACCATTTCACATCACATTTGTGGGTCTTGGTCTTCAAGACAATCTGTGAAATTTTGTGCTCTCTGTGTTTGCTGCAAGAGGAGATATCACAAATATTGCGCTTTTTGTTGTTTCCATTGGTTTCAATGCATTTTGGCCTAAAATGAGCATTTGCTGATGTCTGTTAAACACAACATGGGAGAAAAACCATTTCACATAACGTTTGTGGGTCTTGGTCTTCAACACAATCTGTGAAATTTTGAGCTGTCTGTGTTTGCTACAAGAGGAGATATCACAAAGAAAGCGATTTTGTTGTTTCCATTGCTTTCAATGCATTTTGGCCTAAAACGAGCATTTGCTGTTTTCTCTTAAACGCAACATGGGAGAAAAACCATTTCACATCACATTTGTGGGTCTTGGTCTTCAACACATCCAGTGAAATTTTGAGCTGTCTGTGTTTGCTACAAGAGGAGATATCACAAAGTATGCGCTTTTGTTGTTTCCATTGGTTTCAATGCATTTTGGCCTAAAATGAGCATTTGCTGTTTTCTCTTAAAAGCAACATGGGAGAAAAACCATTTCACATCACATTTGTGGGTCTTGGTCTTCAACACAATCTGTGAAATTTTGAGCTGTCTGTGTTTGCTACAAGAGGAGTTATCACAAAGTATGCATTATTGTTGTTTACATTGGTTTCAATGCATTTTGGCCTAAAACGAGCATTTGCTGTTTTCTCTTAAACGCAACATGGGAGAAAAACCATTTCACATCACATTTGTGGGTCTTGGTCTTCAACACAATTGTGAAATTTTGAGCTGTCTGTGTTTGCTACAAGAGGAGTTATCACAAAGTATGCATTATTGTTGTTTCCATTGCTTTCAATGCATTTTGGCCTAAAACGAGCATTTGCTGTTTTCTCTTAAACACAACATGGGAGAAAAACCATTTCACATCACATTTGTGGGTCTTGGTCTTCAACACAATCTGTGAAATTTTGAGCTGTCTGTGTTTGCTACAAGAGGAGTTATCACAAAGTATGCATTATTGTTGTTTACATTGCTTTCAATGCATTTTGGCCTAAAACGAGCATTTGCTGTTTCTCTTAAAAGCAACATGGGAGAAAAACCATTTCATATCACATTTGTGGGTCTTGGTCTTCAACACAATCTGTGAAATTTTGTGCTGTCTGTGTTTGCTACAAGAGGAGATATCACAAAGATTGCGCTTTTTGATGTTTCCATTGGTTGCAATGCATTTTAGCCTAAAATGAGCATTTGCTGTTTTCTGTTAAACACAACATGGGAGAAAAACCATTTCACACAAAGTTTGTGGGTCTTGGTCTTCAACACAATCTGTGAAATTTTGAGATGTCTGTGTTTGCTACAAGAGGAGATATCACAAACTATGCGCTTTTGTTGTTTCCATTGGTTTCAATGCATTTTGACATAAAACGAGCATTTGCTGTTTTCGGTTAAACACAACAAGGGAGAAAAACCATATCACATCACATTTGTGGTTCTTGGTCTTCAACACAATCTGTGAAATTTTGAGCTGTCTGTGTTTGCTACAAGAGGAGATATCACAAAATATGCTCTTTTCTTGTTTCCATTGGTTTCAATGCATTTTGGACTAAAACAAGCATTTGCTGTTTTCTCTTAAAAGCAACATGGGAGAAAAACCATTTCACATCACATTTGTGGGTCTTGGTCTTCAACACAATCTGTGAAATTTTGAGCTGTCTGTGTTTGCTACAAGAGGAGTTATCACAAAGTATGCATTATTGTTGTGTACATTGGTTTCAATGCATTTTGGCCTAAAACGAGCATTTGCTGTTTTCTCTTAAACGCAACTTGGGAGAAAAACCATTTCACATCACATTTGTGGGTCTTGGTCTTCAACACAATCTGTGAAATTTTGAGCTGTCTGTGTTTGCTACAAGAGGAGTTATCACAAAGTATGCATTATTGTTGTTTCCATTGGCTTCAATGCATTTTGGTCTAAAACGAGCATTTGCACTTTTCTCTTAAACGCAACATGGGAGAAAAACCATTTCACATCACATTTCTGGGTCTTGGTCTTCAACACAATCTGTGAAATTTTGTGCTCTCTTTGTGTGCTGCAAGTGGAGATATCACAAATATTGCGCTTTTTGTTGTTTCCATTGGTTTCAATGCATTTTGGCCTAAAATGAGCATTTGCTGTTTTCTCTTAAAAGCAACATGGGAGAAAAACCATTTCACATCACATTTGTGGGTCTTGGTCTTCAACACAATCTGTGAAATTTTGAGCTGTCTGTGTTTGCTACAAGAGGAGTTATCACAAAGTATGCATTATTGTTGTTTACATTGGTTTCAATGCATTTTGGCCTAAAACGAGCATTTGCTGTTTTCTCTTAAACGCAACATGGGAGAAAAACCATTTCACATCACATTTGTGGGTCTTGGTCTTCAACACAATCTGTGAAATTTTGAGCTGTCTGTGTTTGCTACAAGAGGAGTTATCACAAAGTATGCATTATTGTTGTTTCCATTGCTTTCAATGCATTTTGGCCTAAAACGAGCATTTGCTGTTTTCTCTTAAACACAACATGGGAGAAAAACCATTTCACATCACATTTGTGGGTCTTGGTCTTCAACACAATCTGTGAATTTTTGAGCTGTCTGTGTTTGCTACAAGAGGAGTTATCACAAAGTATGCATTATTGTTGTTTACATTGCTTTCAATGCATTTTGGCCTAAAACGAGCATTTGCTGTTTTCTCTTAAAAGCAACATGGGAGAAAAACCATTTCATATCACATTTGTGGGTCTTGGTCTTCAACACAATCTGTGAAATTTTGTGCTGTCTGTGTTTGCTACAAGAGGAGATATCACAAAGATTGCGCTTTTTGATGTTTCCATTGGTTGCAATGCATTTTAGCCTAAAATGAGCATTTGCTGTTTTCTGTTAAACACAACATGGGAGAAAAACCATTTCACATAAAGTTTGTGGGTCTTGGTCTTCAACACAATCTGTGAAATTTTGAGATGTCTGTGTTTGCTACAAGAGGAGATATCACAAACTATGCGCTTTTGTTGTTTCCATTGGTTTCAATGCATTTTGACATAAAACGAGCATTTGCTGTTTTCGGTTAAACACAACAAGGGAGAAAAACCATATCACATCACATTTGTGGTTCTTGGTCTTCAACACAATCTGTGAAATTTTGAGCTGTCTGTGTTTGCTACAAGAGGAGATATCACAAAATATGCTCTTTTCTTGTTTCCATTGGTTTCAATGCATTTTGGACTAAAACAAGCATTTGCTGTTTTCTCTTAAAAGCAACATGGGAGAAAAACCATTTCACATCACATTTGTGGGTCTTGGTCTTCAACACAATCTGTGAAATTTTGAGCTGTCTGTGTTTGCTACAAGAGGAGTTATCACAAAGTATGCATTATTGTTGTGTACATTGGTTTCAATGCATTTTGGCCTAAAACGAGCATTTGCTGTTTTCTCTTAAACGCAACTTGGGAGAAAAACCATTTCACATCACATTTGTGGGTCTTGGTCTTCAACACAATCTGTGAAATTTTGAGCTGTCTGTGTTTGCTACAAGAGGAGTTTTCACAAAGTATGCATTATTGTTGATTCCATTGGCTTCAATGCATTTTGGTCTAAAACGAGCATTTGCACTTTTCTCTTAAACGCAACATGGGAGAAAAACCATTTCACATCACATTTGTGGGTCTTGGTCTTCAACACAATCTGTGAAATTTTGTGCTCTCTGTGTGTGCTGCAAGAGGAGATATCACCAATATTGCGCTTTTTGTTGTTTCCATTGGTTTCAATGCATTTTGGCCTAAAATGAGCATTTGCTGTTTTCTCTTAAATGCAACATGGGAGAAAAACCATTTCACATCACATTTGTGGATCTTGGTCTTCAACACAATCTGTGAAATTTTGTGCTGTCTGTGTTTGCTACAAGAGGAGTTATCACAAAGATTGCGCTTTTTGTTGTTTCCATTGGTTTCAATGCATTTTGGCCTAAAATGAGCATTTGCAGTTTTCTGTTAAACACAACATGGGAGAAAAACCATTTCACATAACGTTTGTGGGTCTTGGTCTTCAACACAATCTGTGAAATTTTGAGATGTCTGTGTTTGCTACAAGAGGAGATATCACAAACTATGCGCTTTTGTTGTTTCCATTCATTTCAATGCATTTTGACTTAAAACGAGCATTTGCTGTTTTCTCTTAAACGCAACATGGGAGAAAAACTATTTCACATCACATTTGTGGGTCTTGGTCTTCAACACAATCTGTGAAATTTTGAGCTGTCTGTGTTTGCTACAAGAGGAGATATCACAAAGTATGCTCTTTTGTTGTTTCCATTGGTTTCAATGCATTTTGGCCTAAAACGAGCATTTGCTGTTTTCTCTTAAACGCAACAAGGGAGAAAAACCATTTCACATCACATTTGTGGGTCTTGGTCTTCAACACAATCTGTGAAATTTTGAGCTGTCTGTGTTTGCTACAAGAGGAGTTATCACAAAGTATGCATTATTGTTGTTTCCATTGGCTTCAATGCATTTTGGTCTAAAACGAGCATTTGCACTTTTCTCTTAAACGCAACATGGGAGAAAAACCATTTCACATCACATTTCTGGGTCTTGGTCTTCAACACAATCTGTGAAATTTTGTGCTCTCTTTGTGTGCTGCAAGAGGAGATATCACAAATATTGCGCTTTTTGTTGTTTCCATTGGTTTCAATGCATTTTGGCCTAAAATGAGCATTTGCTGTTTTCTCTTAAAAGCAACATGGGAGAAAAACCATTTCACATCACATTTGTGGGTCTTGGTCTTCAACACAATCTGTGAAATTTTGAGCTGTCTGTGTTTGCTACAAGAGGAGTTATCACAAAGTATGCATTATTGTTGTTTACATTGGTTTCAATGCATTTTGGCCTAAAACGAGCATTTGCTGTTTTCTCTTAAACGCAACATGGGAGAAAAACCATTTCACATCACATTTGTGGGTCTTGGTCTTCAACACAATCTGTGAAATTTTGAGCTGTCTGTGTTTGCTACAAGAGGAGATATCACAAAGTATGCATTATTGTTGTTTCCATTGCTTTCAATGCATTTTGGCCTAAAACGAGCATTTGCTGTTTTCTCTTAAACACAACATGGGAGAAAAACCATTTCACATCACATTTGTGGGTCTTGGTCTTCAACACAATCTGTGAATTTTTGAGCTGTCTGTGTTTGCTACAAGAGGAGTTATCACAAAGTATGCATTATTGTTGTTTACATTGCTTTCAATGCATTTTGGCCTAAAACGAGCATTTGCTGTTTTCTCTTAAAAGCAACATGGGAGAAAAACCATTTCATATCACATTTGTGGGTCTTGGTCTTCAACACAATCTGTGAAATTTTGTGCTGTCTGTGTTTGCTACAAGAGGAGATATCACAAAGATTGCGCTTTTTGATGTTTCCATTGGTTGCAATGCATTTTAGCCTAAAATGAGCATTTGCTGTTTTCTGTTAAACACAACATGGGAGAAAAACCATTTCACTTAAAGTTTGTGGGTCTTGGTCTTCAACACAATCTGTGAAATTTTGAGATGTCTGTGTTTGCTACAAGAGGAGATATCACAAACTATGCGCTTTTGTTGTTTCCATTGGTTTCAATGCATTTTGACATAAAACGAGCATTTGCTGTTTTCGGTTAAACACAACAAGGGAGAAAAACCATATCACATCACATTTGTGGTTCTTGGTCTTCAACACAATCTGTGAAATTTTGAGCTGTCTGTGTTTGCTACAAGAGGAGATATCACAAAATATGCTCTTTTCTTGTTTCCATTGGTTTCAATGCATTTTGGACTAAAACAAGCATTTGCTGTTTTCTCTTAAAAGCAACATGGGAGAAAAACCATTTCACATCACATTTGTAGGTCTTGGTCTTCAACACAATCTGTGAAATTTTGAGCTGTCTGTGTTTGCTACAAGAGGAGTTATCACAAAGTATGCATTATTGTTGTGTACATTGGTTTCAATGCATTTTGGCCTAAAACGAGCATTTGCTGTTTTCTCTTAAACGCAACTTGGGAGAAAAACCATTTCACATCACATTTGTGGGTCTTGGTCTTCAACACAATCTGTGAAATTTTGAGCTGTCTGTGTTTGCTACAAGAGGAGTTATCACAAAGTATGCATTATTGTTGTTTCCATTGGCTTCAATGCATTTTGGTCTAAAACGAGCATTTGCACTTTTCTCTTAAACGCAACATGGGAGAAAAACCATTTCACATCACATTTGTGGGTCTTGGTCTTCAACACAATCTGTGAAATTTTGTGCTCTCTGTGTGTGCTGCAAGAGGAGATATCACCAATATTGCGCTTTTTGTTGTTTCCATTGGTTTCAATGCATTTTGGCCTAAAATGAGCATTTGCTGTTTTCTCTTAAATGCAACATGGGAGAAAAACCATTTCACATCACATTTGTGGATCTTGGTCTTCAACACAATCTGTGAAATTTTGTGCTGTCTGTGTTTGCTACAAGAGGAGTTATCACAAAGATTGCACTTTTTGTTGTTTCCATTGGTTTCAATGCATTTTGGCCTAAAATGAGCATTTGCAGTTTTCTGTTAAACACAACATGGGAGAAAAACCATTTCACATAACGTTTGTGGGTCTTGGTCTTCAACACAATCTGTGAAATTTTGAGATGTCTGTGTTTGCTACGAGAGGAGATATCACAAACTATGCGCTTTTGTTGTTTCCATTCATTTCAATGCATTTTGACTTAAAACGAGCATTTGCTGTTTTCTCTTAAACGCAACATGGGAGAAAAACTATTTCACATCACATTTGTGGGTCTTGGTCTTCAACACAATCTGTGAAATTTTGAGCTGTCTGTGTTTGCTACAAGAGGAGATATCACAAAGTATGCTCTTTTGTTGTTTCCATTGGTTTCAATGCATTTTGGCCTAAAACGAGCATTTGCTGTTTTCTCTTAAACGCAACAAGGGAGAAAAACCATTTCACATCACATTTGTGGTTCTTGGTCTTCAACACAATCTGTGAAATTTTGAGCTGTCTGTGTTTGCTACAAGAGTAGATATCACAAAGAATGTGCTTTTGTTGTTTCCATTGGTTTCAATGCATTTTGGACTTAAATGAGCATTTGTTGTCTTCTCTTAAACGCAACATGGGAGAAAAACCATTTCACATCACATTTGTGGGTCTTGGTCTTTAACACAATCTGTGGAATTTTGAGCTGTCTGTGTTTGCTACAAGAGGAGATTTCACAAAGTATTCGCTTTTGTTTACATTGGTTTCAATGCATTTTGGCCTAAAACGAGCATTTGCTGTTTTCTCTTAAACGCAACATGGGAGAAAAACCATTTCACATCACATTTGTGGGTCTTGCTCTTCAAGACAATCTGTGAAATTTTGTGCTCTCTGTGTTAGCTGCAAGAGGAGACATCACAAATATTGCGCTTTTTGTTGTTTCCATTGGTTTCACTGCATTTTGACTTAAAACGAGCATTTGCTGTTTTCTCTTAAACGCAACATGGGAGAAAAACCATTTCACATCACATTTGTGGTTCTTGGTCTTCAACACAATCTGTGAAATTTTGAGCTGTCTGTGTTTGCTACAAGAGGAGATATCACAAAGTATGCTCTTTTGTTGTTTCCATTGGTTTCAATGCATTTTGGACTAAAACGAGCATTTGCTGTTTTCTCTTAAACGCAACATGGGAGAAAAACCATTTCACATTACATTTGTGGGTCTTCGATTTCAACACAATCTGTGAAATTTTGAGCTGTCTGTGTTTGCTACAAGAGGAGATATCACAAAGTATACGCTTTTGTTTCCATTGGCTTCAATGCATTTTGGTCTAAAATGAGCATTTGCACTTTTCTATTAAACGCAACATGGTAGAAAAACCATTTCACATCACATTTGTGGGTCTTGGTCTTCAACACAATCTGTGAAATTTTGTGCTCTCTGTGTGTGCTGCAAGAGGAGATATCACAAATATTGCGCTTTTTGTTGTTTCCATTGGTTTCAATGCATTTTGGCCTAAAATGAGCATTTGCTGATGTCTGTTAAACACAACATGGGAGAAAAACCATTTCACATAACGTTTGTGGGTCTTGGTCTTCAACACAATCTGTGAAATTTTGAGATGTCTGTGTTTGCTACAAGAGGAGATTTCACAAAGTATACGCTTTTGTTTACATTGGTTTCAATGCATTTTGGCCTAAAACGAGCATTTGCTGTTTTCTCTTAAACGCAACATGGGAGAAAAACCATTTCACATCACATTTGTGGGTCTTGGTCTTCAAGACAATCTGTGAAATTTTGTGCTCTCTGTGTTTGCTGCAAGAGGAGATATCACAAATATTGCGCTTTTTGTTGTTTCCATTGGTTTCAATGCATTTTGGCCTAAAATGAGCATTTGCTGATGTCTGTTAAACACAACATGGGAGAAAAACCATTTCACATCACATTTGTGGGTCTTGGTCTTCAACACAATCTGTGAAATTTTGAGCTGTCTGTGTTTGCTACAAGAGGAGATATCACAAAGAAAGCGCTTTTGTTGTTTCCATTGCTTTCAATGCATTTTGGCCTAAAACGAGCATTTACTGTTTTCTCTTAAACGCAACATGGGAGAAAAACCATTTCACATCAGGTTTGTGGGTCTTGGTCTTCAACACATCCAGTGAAATTTTGAGCTGTCTGTGTTTGCTACAAGAGGAGATATCACAAAGTATGCGCTTTTGTTGTTTCCATTGGTTTCAATGCATTTTGGCATAAAATGAGCTTTTGCTGTTTTCTCTTAAAAGCAACATGGGAGAAAAACCATTTCACATCACATTTGTGGGTCTTGGTCTTCAACACAATCTGTGAAATTTTGAGCTGTCTGTGTTTGCTACAAGAGGAGTTATCACAAAGTATGCATTATTGTTGTTTCCATTGCTTTCAATGCATTTTGGCCTAAAACGAGCATTTGCTGTTTTCTCTTAAACGCAACATGGGAGAAAAACCATTTCACATCATATTTGTGGGTCTTGGTCTTCAACACAATCTGTGAAATTTTGAGCTGTCTGTGTTTGCTACAAGAGGAGTTATCACAAAGTATGCATTATTGTTGTTTACATTGCTTTCAATGCATTTTGGCCTAAAACAAGCATTTGCTGTTTTCTATTAAAAGCAACATGGGAGAAAAACCATTTCATATCACATTTGTGGGTCTTGGTCTTCAACACAATCTGTGAAATTTTGAGCTGTCTGTGTTTGCTACAAGAGGAGATATCACAAAGTATGCGCTTTTGTTGTTTCCATTGTTTTCAATGCATTTTGGCCTAAAATGAGCAATTGCTGTTTTCTCTTAAATGCAACATGGGAGAAAAACCATTTCACATCACATTTGTGGATCTTAGTCTTCAACACAATTTGTGAAATTTTGTGTTGTCTGTGTTTGCTACAAGAGGAGATATCACAAAGATTGCGCTTTTTGTTGTTTCCATTGGTTTCAATGCATTTTGGCCTAAAATGAGCATTTGCTGTTTTCTGTTAAACACAACATGGGAGAAAAACCATTTCACATATCGTTTGTGGGTCTTGGTCTTCAACACAATCTGTGAAATTTTGAGATGTCTGTGTTTGCTACAAGAGGAGATATCACAAACTATGCGCTTTTGTTGTTTCCATTGGTTTAAATGCATTTTGACATAAAACGAGCATTTGCTGTTTTTTGTTAAACACAACAAGGGAGAAAGACCATTTCACATCACATTTGTGGTTCTTGGTCTTCAACACAATTTGTGAAATTGTGAGCCGTTTGTGTTTGCTACAAGAGGAGTTATCACAAAGTATGCATTATTGTTGTTTACCTCGCTTTCAATGCATTTTGGCATAAAATGAGCATTTGCTGTTTTCTCTTAAAAGCAACATGGGAGAAAAACCATTTCATATCACATTTGTGGGTCTTGGTCTTCAACACAATTTGTGAAATTTTGAGCTGTCTGTGTTTGCTACAAGAGGAGTTATCACAAAGTATGCATTATTGTTGTTTCCATTGCTTTCAATGCATTTTGGCCTAAAACTAGCATTTGCTATTTTCTCTTAAACGCAACATGGGAGAAAAACCATTTCACATCACATTTGTGGGTCTTGGTCTTCAACACAATCTGTGAAATTTTGAGCTGTCTGTGTTTGCTACAAGAGGAGTTATCACAAAGTATGCATTATTGTTGTTTACATTGCTTTCAATGCATTTTGGCCTAAAACGAGCATTTGCTGTTTTCTCTTAAAAGCAACATGGGAGAAAAACCATTTCATATCACATTTGTGGGTCTTGGTCTTCAACACAATCTGTGAAATTTTGAGCTGTCTGTGTTTGCTACAAGAGGAGATATCACAAAGTATGCGCTTTTGTTGTTTCCATTGTTTTCAATGCATTTTGGCCTAAAATGAGCAATTGCTGTTTTCTCTTAAATGCAACATGGGAGAAAAACCATTTCACATCACATTTGAGGATCTTAGTCTTCAACACAATTTGTGAAATTTTGTGTTGTCTGTGTTTGCTACAAGAGGAGATATCACAAAGATTGCGCTTTTTGTTGTTTCCATTGGTTTCAATGCATTTTGGCCTAAAATGAGCATTTGCTGTTTTCTGTTAAACACAACATGGGAGAAAAACCATTTCACATATCGTTTGTGGGTCTTGGTCTTCAACACAATCTGTGAAATTTTGAGATGTCTGTGTTTGCTACAAGAGGAGATATCACAAACTATGCGCTTTTGTTGTTTCCATTGGTTTAAATGCATTTTGACATAAAACGAGCATTTGCTGTTTTCTGTTAAACACAACAAGGGAGAAAGACCATTTCACATCACATTTGTGGTTCTTGGTCTTCAACACAATTTGTGAAATTGTGAGCTGTTTGTGTTTGCTACAAGAGGAGTTATCACAAAGTATGCATTACTGTTGTTTACCTTGCTTTCAATGCATTTTGGCCTAAAATGAGCATTTGCTGTTTTCTCTTAAAAGCAACATGGGAGAAAAACCATTTCATATCACATTTGTGGGTCTTGGTCTTCAACACAATTTGTGAAATTTTGTGCTGTCTGTGTTTGCTACAAGAGGAGATATCACAAAGTATGTGCTTTTGTTGTTTCCATTGGTTTCAATGCATTTTGGCCTAAAATGAGCATTTGCTGTTTTCTCTTAAATGCAACATGGGAGAAAAACCATTTCACATCACATTTGTGGATCTTGGTCTTCAACACAATTTGTGAAATTTTGTGCTGTCTGTGTTTGCTACAAGAGGAGATATCACAAAGATTGCGCTTTTTGATGTTTCCATTGGTTTCAATGCATTTTAGCCTAAAATGAGCATTTGCTGTTTTCTGTTAAACACAACATGGGAGAAAAACCATTTCACATAAAGTTTGTGGGTCTTGGTCTTCAACACAATCTGTGAAATTTTGAGATGTCTGTGTTTGCTACAAGAGGAGATATCACAAACTATGCGCTTTTGTTGTTTCCATTGGTTTCAATGCATTTTGACATAAAACAAGCATTTGCTGTTTTCGGTTAAACACAACAAGGGAGAAAAACCATTTCACATCACATTTGTGGTTCTTGGTCTTCAACACAATCTGTGAAATTTTGAGCTGTCTGTGTTTGCTACAAGAGGAGATATCACAAAATATGCTCTTTTGTTGTTTCCATTGGTTTCAATGCATTTTGGACTAAAACAAGCATTTGCTGTTTTCTCTTAAAAGCAACATGGGAGAAAAACCATTTCACATCACATTTGTGGGTCTTGGTCTTCAACACAATCTGTGAAATTTTGAGCTGTCTGTGTTTGCTACAAGAGGAGTTATCACAAAGTATGCATTATTGTTGTGTACATTGGTTTCAATGCATTTTGGCCTAAAACGAGCATTTGCTGTTTTCTCTTAAACGCAACTTGGGAGAAAAACCATTTCACATCACATTTGTGGGTCTTGGTCTTCAACACAATCTGTGAAATTTTGAGCTGTCTGTGTTTGCTACAAGAGGAGATATCACAAAGTATGCGCTTTTGTTGTTTCCATTGTTTTCAATGCATTTTGGCCTAAAATGAGCAATTGCTGTTTTTTCTTAAATGCAACATGGGAGAAAAACCATTTCACATCACATTTGAGGATCTTAGTCTTCAACACAATTTGTGAAATTTTGTGATGTCTGTTTGCTACAAGAGGAGATATCACAAAGATTGCGCTTTTTGTTGTTTCCATTGGTTTCAATGCATTTTGGCCTAAAATGAGCATTTGCTGTTTTCTGTTAAACACAACATGGGAGAAAAACCATTTCACATATCGTTTGTGGGTCTTGGTCTTCAACACAATCTGTGAAATTTTGAGATGTCTGTGTTTGCTACAAGAGGAGATATCACAAACTATGCGCTTTTGTTGTTTCCATTGATTTACATGCATTTTGACATAAAACGAGCATTTGCTGTTTTCTGTTAAGCACAACAAGGGAGAAAGACCATTTCACATCACATTTGTGGTTCTTGGTCTTCAACACAATTTGTGAAATTGTGAGCTGTCTGTGTTTGTTACAAGAGGAGTTATCACAAAGTATGCATTATTGTTGTTTACATTGCTTTCAATGCATTTTGGCCTAAAACAAGCATTTGCTGTTTTCTCTTAAACGCAACATGGGAGAAAAACCATTTCACATCACATTTGTGGGTCTTGGTCTTCAACACAATCTGTGAAATTTTGAGCTGTCTGTGTTTGCTACAAGAGGAGTTATCACAAAGTATGCATTATTGTTGTTTACATTGCTTTCAATGCATTTGGCCTAAAATGAGCATTTGCTGTTTTCTCTTAAAAGCAACATGGGAGAAAAACCATTTCATATCAAATTTGTGGGTCTTGGTCTTCAACACAATCTGTGAAATTTTGAGCTGTCTGTGTTTGCTACAAGAGGAGATATCACAAAGTATGCGCTTTTGTTGTTTCCATTGTTTTCAATGCATTTTGGCCTAAAATGAGCAATTGCTGTTTTCTCTTAAATGCAACATGGGAGAAAAACCATTTCACATCACATTTGTGGATCTTAGTCTTCAACACAATTTGTGAAATTTTGTGTTGTCTGTGTTTGCTACAAGAGGAGATATCACAAACATTGCGCTTTTTGTTGTTTCCATTGGTTTCAGTGCATTTTGGCCTAAAATGAGCATTTGCTGTTTTCTGTTAAACACAACATGGGAGAAAAACCATTTCACATATCGTTTGTGAGTCTTGGTCTTCAACACAATCTGTGAAATTTTGAGATGTCTGTGTTTGCTACAAGAGGAGATATCACAAACTATGCGCTTTTGTTGTTTCCATTGGTTTAAATGCATTTTGACATAAAACGAGCATTTGCTGTTTTCTGTTAAACACAACAAGGGAGAAAGACCATTTCACATCACATTTGTGGTTCTTGGTCTTCAACACAATTTGTGAAATTGTGAGCTGTTTGTGTTTGCTACAAGAGGAGTTATCACAAAGTATGCATTATTGTTGTTTACCTTGCTTTCAATGCATTTTGGCCTAAAATGAGCATTTGCTGTTTTCTCTTAAAAGCAACATGGGAGAAAAACCATTTCATATCACATTTGTGGGTCTTGGTCTTCAACACAATTTGTGAAATTTTGAGCTGTCTGTGTTTGCTACAAGAGGAGTTATCACAAAGTATGCATTATTGTTGTTTCCATTGCTTTCAATGCATTTTGGACTAAAACTAGCATTTGCTATTTTCTCTTAAACGCAACATGGGAGAAAAACCATTTCACATCACATTTGTGGGTCTTGGTCTTCAACACAATCTGTGAAATTTTGAGCTGTCTGTGTTTGCTACAAGAGGAGTTATCACAAAGTATGCATTATTGTTGTTTACATTGCTTTCAATGAATTTTGGCCTAAAACGAGCATTTGCTGTTTTCTCTTAAAAGCAACATGGGAGAAAAACCATTTCATATCACATTTGTGGGTCTTGGTCTTCAACATAATCTGTGAAATTTTGAGCTGTCTGTGTTTGCTACAAGAGGAGATATCACAAAGTATGCGCTTTTGTTGTTTCCATTGTTTTCAATGCATTTTGGCCTAAAATGAGCAATTGCTGTTTTCTCTTAAACACAACATGGGAGAAAAACCATTTCACATATCGTTTGTGGGTCTTGGTCTTCAACACAATCTGTGAAATTTTGAGATGTCTGTGTTTGCTACAAGAGGAGATATCACAAACTATGCGCTTTTGTTGTTTCCATTGGTTTAAATGCATTTTGACATAAAACGAGCATTTGCTGTTTTCTGTTAAACACAACAAGGGAGAAACACCATTTCACATCACATTTGTGGTTCTTGGTCTTCAACACAATTTGTGAAATTGTGAGCTGTTTGTGTTTGCTACAAGAGGAGTTATCACAAAGTATGCATTATTGTTGTTTACCTTGCTTTCAATGCATTTTGGCCTAAAATGAGCATTTGCTGTTTTCTCTTAAAAGCAACATGGGAGAAAAACCATTTCATATCACATTTGTGGGTCTTGGTCTTCAACACAATTTGTGAAATTTTGAGCTGTCTGTGTTTGCTACAAGAGGAGTTATCACAAAGTATGCATTATTGTTGTTTCCATTGCTTTCAATGCATTTTGGCCTAAAACTAGCATTTGCTATTTTCTCTTAAACGCAACATGGGAGAAAAACCATTTCACATCACATTTGTGGGTCTTGGTCTTCAACACAATCTGTGAAATTTTGAGCTGTCTGTGTTTGCTACAAGAGGAGTTATCACAAAGTATGCATTATTGTTGTTTACATTGCTTTCAATGCATTTTGGCCTAAAACGAGCATTTGCTGTTTTCTCTTAAAAGCAACATGGGAGAAAAACCATTTCATATCACATTTGTGGGTCTTGGTCTTCAACACAATCTGTGAAATTTTGAGCTGTCTGTGTTTGCTACAAGAGGAGATATCACAAAGTATGCGCTTTTGTTGTTTCCATTGTTTTCAATGCATTTTGGCCTAAAATGAGCAATTGCTGTTTTCTCTTAAATGCAACATGGGAGAAAAACCATTTCACATCACATTTGAGGATCTTAGTCTTCAACACAATTTGTGAAATTTTGTGTTGTCTGTGTTTGCTACAAGAGGAGATATCACAAAGATTGCGCTTTTTGTTGTTTCCATTGGTTTCAATGCATTTTGGCCTAAAATGAGCATTTGCTGTTTTCTGTTAAACACAACATGGGAGAAAAACCATTTCACATATCGTTTGTGGGTCTTGGTCTTCAACACAATCTGTGAAATTTTGAGATGTCTGTGTTTGCTACAAGAGGAGATATCACAAACTATGCGCTTTTGTTGTTTCCATTGGTTTAAATGCATTTTGACATAAAACGAGCATTTGCTGTTTTCTGTTAAACACAACAAGGGAGAAAGACCATTTCACATCACATTTGTGGTTCTTGGTCTTCAACACAATTTGCGAAATTGTGAGCTGTTTGTGTTTGCTACAAGAGGAGTTATCACAAAGTATGCATTACTGTTGTTTACCTAGCTTTCAATGCATTTTGGCCTAAAATGAGCATTTGCTGTTTTCTCTTAAAAGCAACATGGGAGAAAAACCATTTCATATCACATTTGTGGGTCTTGGTCTTCAACACAATTTGTGAAATTTTGTGCTGTCTGTGTTTGCTACAAGAGGAGATATCACAAAGTATGTGCTTTTGTTGTTTCCATTGGTTTCAATGCATTTTGGCCTAAAATGAGCATTTGCTGTTTTCTCTTAAATGCAACATGGGAGAAAAACCATTTCACATCACATTTGTGGATCTTGGTCTTCAACACAATTTGTGAAATTTTGTGCTGTCTGTGTTTGCTACAAGAGGAGATATCACAAAGATTGCGCTTTTTGATGTTTCCATTGGTTTCAATGCATTTTAGCCTAAAATGAGCATTTGCTGTTTTCTGTTAAACACAACATGGGAGAAAAACCATTTCACATAAAGTTTGTGGGTCTTGGTCTTCAACACAATCTGTGAAATTTTGAGATGTCTGTGTTTGCTACAAGAGGAGATATCACAAACTATGCGCTTTTGTTGTTTCCATTGGTTTCAATGCATTTTGACATAAAACGAGCATTTGCTGTTTTCGGTTAAACACAACAAGGGAGAAAAACCATTTCACATCACATTTGTGGTTCTTGGTCTTCAACACAATCTGTGAAATTTTGAGCTGTCTGTGTTTGCTACAAGAGGAGTTATCACAAAGTATGCATTATTGTTGTGTACATTGGTTTCAATGCATTTTGGCCTAAAACGAGCATTTGCTGTTTTCTCTTAAACGCAACTTGGGAGAAAAACCATTTCACATCACATTTGTGGGTCTTGGTCTTCAACACAATCTGTGAAATTTTGAGCTGTCTGTGTTTGTTACAAGAGGAGTTATCACAAAGTATGCATTATTGTTGTTTACATTGCTTTCAATGCATTTTGGCCTAAAATGAGCATTTGCTGTTTTCTCTTAAAAGCAACATGGGAGAAAAACCATTTCATATCAAATTTGTGGGTCTTGATCTTCAACACAATCTGTGAAATTTTGAGCTGTCTGTGTTTGCTACAAGAGGAGATATCACAAAGTATGCGCTTTTGTTGTTTCCATTGTTTTCAATGCATTTTGGCCTAAAATGAGCAATTGCTGTTTTTTCTTAAATGCAACATGGGAGAAAAACCATTTCACATCACATTTGAGGATCTTAGTCTTCAACACAATTTGTGAAATTTTGTGATGTCTGTTTGCTACAAGAGGAGATATCACAAAGATTGCGCTTTTTGTTGTTTCCATTGGTTTCAATGCATTTTGGCCTAAAATGAGCATTTGCTGTTTTCTGTTAAACACAACATGGGAGAAAAACCATTTCACATATCGTTTGTGGGTCTTGGTCTTCAACACAATCTGTGAAATTTTGAGATGTCTGTGTTTGCTACAAGAGGAGATATCACAAACTATGCGCTTTTGTTGTTTCCATTGGTTTAAATGCATTTTGACATAAAACGAGCATTTGCTGTTTTCTGTTAAACACAGCAAGGGAGAAAGACCATTTCACATCACATTTGTGGTTCTTGGTCTTCAACACAATTTGTGAAATTGTGAGCTGTCTGTGTTTGCTACAAGAGGAGTTATCACAAAGTATGCATTATTGTTGTTTACATTGCTTTCAATGCATTTTGGCCTAAAACAAGCATTTGCTGTTTTCTCTTAAACGCAACATGGGAGAAAAACCATTTCACATCACATTTGTGGGTCTTGGTCTTCAACACAATCTGTGAAATTTTGAGCTGTCTGTGTTTGCTACAAGAGGAGTTATCACAAAGTATGCATTATTGTTGTTTACATTGCTTTCAATGCATTTTGGCCTAAAATGAGCATTTGCTGTTTTCTCTTAAAAGCAACATGGGAGAAAAACCATTTCATATCAAATTTGTGGGTCTTGGTCTTCAACACAATCTGTGAAATTATGAGCTGTCTGTGTTTGCTACAAGAGGAGATATCACAAAGTATGCGCTTTTGTTGTTTCCATTGTTTTCAATGCATTTTGGCCTAAAATGAGCAATTGCTGTTTTCTCTTAAATGCAACATGGGAGAAAAACCATTTCACATCACATTTGTGGATCTTAGTCTTCAACACAATTTGTGAAATTTTGTGTTGTCTGTGTTTGCTACAAGAGGAGATATCACAAACATTGCGCTTTTTGTTGTTTCCATTGGTTTCAATGCATTTTGGCCTAAAATGAGCATTTGCTGTTTTCTGTTAAACACAACATGGGAGAAAAACCATTTCACATATCGTTTGTGGGTCTTGGTCTTCAACACAATCTGTGAAATTTTGAGATGTCTGTGTTTGCTACAAGAGGAGATATCACAAACTATGCGCTTTTGTTGTTTCCATTGGTTTAAATGCATTTTGACATAAAACGAGCATTTGCTGTTTTCTGTTAAACACAACAAGGGAGAAAGACCATTTCACATCACATTTGTGGTTCTTGGTCTTCAACACAATTTGTGAAATTGTGAGCTGTTTGTGTTTGCTACAAGAGGAGTTATCACAAAGTATGCATTATTGTTGTTTACCTTGTTTTCAATGCATTTTGGCCTAAAATGAGCATTTGCTGTTTTCTCTTAAAAGCAACATGGGAGAAAAACCATTTCATATCACATTTGTGGGTCTTGGTCTTCAACACAATTTGTGAAATTTTGAGCTGTCTGTGTTTGCTACAAGAGGAGTTATCACAAAGTATGCATTATTGTTGTTTCCATTGCTTTCAATGCATTTTGGACTAAAACTAGCATTTGCTATTTTCTCTTAAACGCAACATGGGAGAAAAACCATTTCACATCACATTTGTGGGTCTTGGTCTTCAACACAATCTGTGAAATTTTGAGCTGTCTGTGTTTGCTACAAAAGGAGTTATCACAAAGTATGCATTATTGTTGTTTACATTGCTTTCAATGCATTTTGGCCTAAAACGAGCATTTGCTGTTTTCTCTTAAAAGCAACATGGGAGAAAAACCATTTCATATCACATTTGTGGGTCTTGGTCTTCAACATAATCTGTGAAATTTTGAGCTGTCTGTGTTTGCTACAAGAGGAGATATCACAAAGTATGCGCTTTTGTTGTTTCCATTGTTTTCAATGCATTTTGGCCTAAAATGAGCAATTGCTGTTTTCTCTTAAATGCAACATGGGAGAAAAACCATTTCACATCACATTTGAGGATCTTAGTCTTCAACACAATTTGTGAAATTTTGTGTTGTCTGTGTTTGCTACAAGAGGAGATTTCACAAAGATTGCGCTTTTTGTTGTTTCCATTGGTTTCAATGCATTTTGGCCTAAAACGAGCATTTGCTGTTTTCTGTTAAACACAACATGGGAGAAAAACCATTTCACATATCGTTTGTGGGTCTTGGTCTTCAACACAATCTGTGAAATTTTGAGATGTCTGTGTTTGCTACAAGAGGAGATATCACAAACTATGCGCTTTTGTTGTTTCCATTGGTTTAAATGCATTTTGACATAAAACGAGCATTTGCTGTTTTCTGTTAAACACAACAAGGGAGAAACACCATTTCACATCACATTTGTGGTTCTTGGTCTTCAACACAATTTGTGAAATTGTGAGCTGTTTGTGTTTGCTACAAGAGGAGTTATCACAAAGTATGCATTATTGTTGTTTACCTTGCTTTCAATGCATTTTGGCCTAAAATGAGCATTTGCTGTTTTCTCTTAAAAGCAACATGGGAGAAAAACCATTTCATATCACATTTGTGGGTCTTGGTCTTCAACACAATTTGTGAAATTTTGAGCTGTCTGTGTTTGCTACAAGAGGAGTTATCACAAAGTATGCATTATTGTTGTTTCCATTGCTTTCAATGCATTTTGGCCTAAAACTAGCATTTGCTATTTTCTCTTAAACGCAACATGGGAGAAAAACCATTTCACATCACATTTGTGGATCTTGGTCTTCAACACAATTTGTGAAATTTTGTGCTGTCTGTGTTTGCTACAAGAGGAGATATCACAAAGATTGCGCTTTTTGATGTTTCCATTGGTTTCAATGCATTTTAGCCTAAAATGAGCATTTGCTGTTTTCTGTTAAACACAACATGGGAGAAAAACCATTTCACATAAAGTTTGTGGGTCTTGGTCTTCAACACAATCTGTGAAATTTTGAGATGTCTGTGTTTGCTACAAGAGGAGATATCACAAACTATGCGCTTTTGTTGTTTCCATTGGTTTCAATGCATTTTGACATAAAACGAGCATTTGCTGTTTTCGGTAAAACACAACAAGGGAGAAAAACCATTTCACATCACATTTGTGGTTCTTGGTCTTCAACACAATCTGTGAAATTTTGAGCTGTCTGTGTTTGCTACAAGAGGAGATATCACAAAATATGCTCTTTTGTTGTTTCCATTGGTTTCAATGCATTTTGGACTAAAACAAGCATTTGCTGTTTTCTCTTAAAAGCAACATGGGAGAAAAACCATTTCACATCACATTTGTGGGTCTTGGTCTTCAACACAATCTGTGAAATTTTGAGCTGTCTGTGTTTGCTACAAGAGGAGTTATCACAAAGTATGCATTATTGTTGTGTACATTGGTTTCAATGCATTTTGGCCTAAAACGAGCATTTGCTGTTTTCTCTTAAACGCAACTTGGGAGAAAAACCATTTCACATCACATTTGTGGGTCTTGGTCTTCAACACAATCTGTGAAATTTTGAGCTGTCTGTGTTTGCTACAAGAGGAGTTATCACAAAGTATGCATTATTGTTGTTTACATTGCTTTCAATGCATTTTGGCCTAAAATGAGCATTTGCTGTTTTCTCTTAAAAGCAACATGGGAGAAAAACCATTTCATATCAAATTTGTGGGTCTTGGTCTTCAACACAATCTGTGAAATTTTGAGCTGTCTGTGTTTGCTACAAGAGGAGATATCACAAAGTATGCGCTTTTGTTGTTTCCATTGTTTTCAATGCATTTTGGCCTAAAATGAGCAATTGCTGTTTTTTCTTAAATGCAACATGGGAGAAAAACCATTTCACATCACATTTGAGGATCTTAGTCTTCAACACAATTTGTGAAATTTTGTGATGTCTGTTTGCTACAAGAGGAGATATCACAAAGATTGCGCTTTTTGTTGTTTCCATTGTTTTCAATGCATTTTGGCCTAAAATGAGCATTTGCTGTTTTCTGTTAAACACAACATGGGAGAAAAACCATTTCACATATCGTTTGTGGGTCTTGGTCTTCAACACAATCTGTGAAATTTTGAGATGTCTGTGTTTGCTACAAGAGGAGATATCACAAACTATGCGCTTTTGTTGTTTCCATTGGTTTAAATGCATTTTGACATAAAACGAGCATTTGCTGTTTTCTGTTAAACACAACAAGGGAGAAAGACCATTTCACATCACATTTGTGGTTCTTGGTCTTCAACACAATTTGTGAAATTGTGAGCTGTCTGTGTTTGCTACAAGAGGAGTTATCACAAAGTATGCATTATTGTTGTTTACATTGCTTTCAATGCATTTTGGCCTAAAACAAGCATTTGCTGTTTTCTCTTAAACGCAACATGGGAGAAAAACCATTTCACATCACATTTGTGGGTCTTGGTCTTCAACACAATCTGTGAAATTTTGAGCTGTCTGTGTTTGCTACAAGAGGAGTTATCACAAAGTATGCATTATTGTTGTTTACATTGCTTTCAATGCATTTTGGCCTAAAATGAGCATTTGCTGTTTTCTCTTAAAAGCAACATGGGAGAAAAACCATTTCATATCAAATTTGTGGGTCTTGGTCTTCAACACAATCTGTGAAATTTTGAGCTGTCTGTGTTTGCTACAAGAGGAGATATCACAAAGTATGCGCTTTTGTTGTTTCCATTGTTTTCAATGCATTTTGGCCTAAAATGAGCAATTGCTGTTTTCTCTTAAATGCAACATGGGAGAAAAACCATTTCACATCACATTTGTGGATCTTAGTCTTCAACACAATTTGTGAAATTTTGTGTTGTCTGTGTTTGCTACAAGAGGAGATATCACAAACATTGCGCTTTTTGTTGTTTCCATTGGTTTCAATGCATTTTGGCCTAAAATGAGCATTTGCTGTTTTCTGTTAAACACAACATGGGAGAAAAACCATTTCACATATCGTTTGTGGGTCTTGGTCTTCAACACAATCTGTGAAATTTTGAGATGTCTGTGTTTGCTACAAGAGGAGATATCACAAACTATGCGCTTTTGTTGTTTCCATTGGTTTAAATGCATTTTGACATAAAACGAGCATTTGCTGTTTTCTGTTAAACACAACAAGGGAGAAAGACCATTTCACATCACATTTGTGGTTCTTGGTCTTCAACACAATTTGTGAAATTGTGAGCTGTTTGTGTTTGCTACAAGAGGAGTTATCACAAAGTATGCATTATTGTTGTTTACCTTGCTTTCAATGCATTTTGGCCTAAAATGAGCATTTGCTGTTTTCTCTTAAAAGCAACATGGGAGAAAAACCATTTCATATCACATTTGTGGGTCTTGGTCTTCAACACAATTTGTGAAATTTTAAGCTGTCTGTGTTTGCTACAAGAGGAGTTATCACAAAGTATGCATTATTGTTGTTTCCATTGCTTTCAATGCATTTTGGACTAAAACTAGCATTTGCTATTTTCTCTTAAACGCAACATGGGAGAAAAACCATTTCACATCACATTTGTGGGTCTTGGTCTTCAACACAATCTGTGAAATTTTGAGCTGTCTGTGTTTGCTACAAGAGGAGTTATCACAAAGTATGCATTATTGTTGTTTACATTGCTTTCAATGCATTTTGGCCTAAAACGAGCATTTGCTGTTTTCTCTTAAAAGCAACATGGGAGAAAAACCATTTCATATCACATTTGTGGGTCTTGGTCTTCAACATAATCTGTGAAATTTTGAGCTGTCTGTGTTTGCTACAAGAGGAGATATCACAAAGTATGCGCTTTTGTTGTTTCCATTGTTTTCAATGCATTTTGGCCTAAAATGAGCAATTGCTGTTTTCTCTTAAATGCAACATTGGAGAAAAACCATTTCACATCACATTTGAGGATCTTAGTCTTCAACACAATTTGTGAAATTTTGTGTTGTCTGTGTTTGCTACAAGAGGAGATATCACAAAGATTGCGCTTTTTGTTGTTTCCATTGGTTTCAATGCATTTTGGCCTAAAATGAGCATTTGCTGTTTTCTGTTAAACACAACATGGGAGAAAAACCATTTCACATATCGTTTGTGGGTCTTGGTCTTCAACACAATCTGTGAAATTTTGAGATGTCTGTGTTTGCTACAAGAGGAGATATCACAAACTATGCGCTTTTGTTGTTTCCATTGGTTTAAATGCATTTTGACATAAAACGAGCATTTGCTGTTTTCTGTTAAACACAACAAGGGAGAAAGACCATTTCACATCACATTTGTGGTTCTTGGTCTTCAACACAATTTGTGAAATTGTGAGCTGTTTGTGTTTGCTACAAGAGGAGTTATCACAAAGTATGCATTATTGTTGTTTACCTTGCTTTCAATGCATTTTGGCCTAAAATGAGCATTTGCTGTTTTCTCTTAAAAGCAACATGGGAGAAAAACCATTTCATATCACATTTGTGGGTCTTGGTCTTCAACACAATTTGTGAAATTTTAAGCTGTCTGTGTTTGCTACAAGAGGAGTTATCACAAAGTATGCATTATTGTTGTTTCCATTGCTTTCAATGCATTTTGGACTAAAACTAGCATTTGCTATTTTCTCTTAAACGCAACATGGGAGAAAAACCATTTCACATCACATTTGTGGGTCTTGGTCTTCAACACAATCTGTGAAATTTTGAGCTGTCTGTGTTTGCTACAAGAGGAGTTATCACAAAGTATGCATTATTGTTGTTTACATTGCTTTCAATGCATTTTGGCCTAAAACGAGCATTTGCTGTTTTCTCTTAAAAGCAACATGGGAGAAAAACCATTTCATATCACATTTGTGGGTCTTGGTCTTCAACATAATCTGTGAAATTTTGAGCTGTCTGTGTTTGCTACAAGAGGAGATATCACAAAGTATGCGCTTTTGTTGTTTCCATTGTTTTCAATGCATTTTGGCCTAAAATGAGCAATTGCTGTTTTCTCTTAAATGCAACATTGGAGAAAAACCATTTCACATCACATTTGAGGATCTTAGTCTTCAACACAATTTGTGAAATTTTGTGTTGTCTGTGTTTGCTACAAGAGGAGATATCACAAAGATTGCGCTTTTTGTTGTTTCCATTGGTTTCAATGCATTTTGGCCTAAAATGAGCATTTGCTGTTTTCTGTTAAACACAACATGGGAGAAAAACCATTTCACATCACATTTGTGGTTCTTGGTCTTCAACACAATTTGTGAAATTGTGAGCGGTTTGTGTTTGCTACAAGAGGAGTTATCACAAAGTATGCATTATTGTTGTTTACCTTGCTTTCAATGCATTTTGGCCTAAAATGAGCATTTGCTATTTTCTCTTAAAAGCAACATGGGAGAAAAACCATTTCATATCACATTTGTGGGTCTTGGTCTTCAACACAATTTGTGAAATTTTGTGCTGTCTGTGTTTGCTACAAGAGGAGATATCACAAAGTATGTGCTTTTGTTGTTTCCATTGGTTTCAATGCATTTTGGCCTAAAATGAGCATTTGCTGTTTTCTCTTAAATGCAACATGGGAGAAAAACCATTTCACATCACATTTGTGGATTTTGGTCTTCAACACAATTTGTGAAATTTTGTGCTGTCTGTGTTTGCTACAAGAGGAGATATCACAAAGATTGCGCTTTTTGATGTTTCCATTGGTTTCAATGCATTTTAGCCTAAAATGAGCATTTGCTGTTTTCTGTTAAACACAACATGGGAGAAAAACCATTTCACATAAAGTTTGTGGGTCTTGGTCTTCAACACAATCTGTGAAATTTTGAGATGTCTGTGTTTGCTACAAGAGGAGATATCACAAACTATGCGCTTTTGTTGTTTCCATTGGTTTCAATGCATTTTGACATAAAACGAGCATTTGCTGTTTTCGGTTAAACACAACAAGGGAGAAAAACCATTTCACATCACATTTGTGGTTCTTGGTCTTCAACACAATCTGTGAAATTTTGAGCTGTCTGTGTTTGCTACAAGAGGAGATATCACAAAATATGCTCTTTTGTTGTTTCCATTGGTTTCAATGCATTTTGGACTAAAACAAGCATTTGCTGTTTTCTCTTAAAAGCAACATGGGAGAAAAACCATTTCACATCACATTTGTGGGTCTTGGTCTTCAACACAATCTGTGAAATTTTGAGCTGTCTGTGTTTGCTACAAGAGGAGTTATCACAAAGTATGCATTATTGTTGTGTACATTGGTTTCAATGCATTTTGGCCTAAAACGAGCATTTGCTGTTTTCTCTTAAACGCAACTTGGGAGAAAAACCATTTCACATCACATTTGTGGGTCTTGGTCTTCAACACAATCTGTGAAATTTTGAGCTGTCTGTGTTTGCTACAAGAGGAGTTATCACAAAGTATGCATTATTGTTGTTTACATTGCTTTCAATGCATTTTGGCCTAAAATGAGCATTTGCTGTTTTCTCTTAAAAGCAACATGGGAGAAAAACCATTTCATATCAAATTTGTGGGTCTTGGTCTTCAACACAATCTGTGAAATTTTGAGCTGTCTGTGTTTGCTACAAGAGGAGATATCACAAAGTATGCGCTTTTGTTGTTTCCATTGTTTTCAATGCATTTTGGCCTAAAATGAGCAATTGCTGTTTTTTCTTAAATGCAACATGGGAGAAAAACCATTTCACATCACATTTGAGGTTCTTAGTCTTCAACACAATTTGTGAAATTTTGTGATGTCTGTTTGCTACAAGAGGAGATATCACAAAGATTGCGCTTTTTGTTGTTTCCATTGGTTTCAATGCATTTTGGCCTAAAATGAGCATTTGCTATTTTCTGTTAAACACAACATGGGAGAAAAACCATTTCACATATCGTTTGTGGGTCTTGGTCTTCAACACAATCTGTGAAATTTTATGATGTCTGTGTTTGCTACAAGAGGAGATATCACAAACTATGCGCTTTTGTTGTTTCCATTGGTTTAAATGTATTTTGACATAAAACGAGCATTTGCTGTTTTCTGTTAAACACAACAAGGGAGAAAGACCATTTCACATCACATTTGTGGTTCTTGGTCTTCAACACAATTTGTGAAATTGTGAGCTGTCTGTGTTTGCTACAAGAGGAGTTATCACAAAGTATGCATTATTGTTGTTTACATTGCTTTCAATGCATTTCGGCCTAAAACAAGCATTTGCTGTTTTCTCTTAAACGCAACATGGGAGAAAAACCATTTCACATCACATTTGTGGGTCTTGGTCTTCAACACAATCTGTGAAATTTTGAGCTGTCTGTGTTTGCTACAAGAGGAGTTATCACAAAGTATGCATTATTGTTGTTTACATTGCTTTCAATGCATTTTGGCCTAAAACGAGCATTTGCTGTTTTCTCTTAAAAGCAACATGGGAGAAAAACCATTTCATATCACATTTGTGGGTCTTGGTCTTCAACACAATCTGTGAAATTTTGAGCTGTCTGTGTTTGCTACAAGAGGAGATATCACAAAGTATGCGCTTTTGTTGTTTCCATTGTTTTCAATGCATTTTGGCCTAAAATGAGCAATTGCTGTTTTCTCTTAAATGCAACATGGGAGAAAAACCATTTCACATCACATTTGTGGATCTTAGTCTTCAACACAATTTGTGAAATTTTGTGTTGTCTGTGTTTGCTACAAGAGGAGATATCACAAAGATTGAGCTTTTTGTTGTTTCCATTGGTTTCAATGCATTTTGGCCTAAAATGAGCATTTGCTGTTTTCTGTTAAACACAACATGGGAGAAAAACCATTTCACATATCGTTTGTGGGTCTTGGTCTTCAACACAATCTGTGAAATTTTGAGCTGTCTGTGTTTGCTACAAGAGGAGATATCACAAACTATGCGCTTTTGTTGTTTCCATTGGTTTAAATGTATTTTGACATAAAACGAGCATTTGCTGTTTTCTGTTAAACACAACAAGGGAGAAAGACCATTTCACATCACATTTGTGGTTCTTGGTCTTCAACACAATTTGTGAAATTGTGAGCTGTTTGTGTTTGCTACAAGAGGAGTTATCACAAAGTATGCATTATTGTTGTTTACCTTGCTTTCAATGCATTTTGGCCTAAAATGAGCATTTGCTGTTTTCTCTTAAAAGCAACATGGGAGAAAAACCATTTCATATCACATTTGTGGGTCTTGGTCTTCAACACAATTTGTGAAATTTTGAGCTGTCTGTGTTTGCTACAAGAGGAGTTATCACAAAGTATGCATTATTGTTGTTTCCATTGCTTTCAATGCATTTTGGCCTAAAACTAGCATTTGCTATTTTCTCTTAAACGCAACATGGGAGAAAAACCATTTCACATCACATTTGTGGGTCTTGGTCTTCAACACAATCTGTGAAATTTTGAGCTGTCTGTGTTTGCTACAAGAGGAGTTATCACAAAGTATGCATTATTGTTGTTTACATTGCTTTCAATGCATTTTGGCCTAAAACGAGCATTTGCTGTTTTCTCTTAAAAGCAACATGGGAGAAAAACCATTTCATATCACATTTGTGGGTCTTGGTCTTCAACACAATCTGTGAAATTTTGAGCTGTCTGTGTTTGCTACAAGAGGAGATATCACAAAGTATGCGCTTTTGTTGTTTCCATTGTTTTCAATGCATTTTGGCCTAAAATGAGCAATTGCTGTTTTCTCTTAAATGCAACATGGGAGATAAACCATTTCACATCACATTTGAGGATCTTAGTCTTCAACACATTTTGTGAAATTTTGTGTTGTCTGTGTTTGCTACAAGAGGAGATATCACAAAGATTGCGCTTTTTGTTGTTTCCATTGGTTTCAATGCATTTTGGCCTAAAATGAGCATTTGCTGTTTTCTGTTAAACACCACATGGGAGAAAAACCATTTCACATATCGTTTGTGGGTCTTGGTCTTCAACACAATCTGTGAAATTTTGAGATGTCTGTGTTTGCTACAAGAGGAGATATCACAAACTATGCGCTTTTGTTGTTTCCATTGGTTTAAATGCATTTTGACATAAAACGAGCATTTGCTGTTTTCTGTTAAACACAACAAGGGAGAAAGACCATTTCACATCACATTTGTGGTTCTTGGTCTTCAACACAATTTGTGAAATTGTGAGCTGTTTGTGTTTGCTACAAGAGGAGTTATCACAAAGTATGCATTATTGTTGTTTACCTTGCTTTCAATGCATTTTGGCCTAAAATGAGCATTTGCTGTTTTCTCTTAAAAGCAACATGGGAGAAAAACCATTTCATATCACATTTGTGGGTCTTGGTCTTCAACACAATTTGTGAAATTTTGTGCTGTCTGTGTTTGCTACAAGAGGAGATATCACAAAGTATGTGCTTTTGTTGTTTCCATTCGTTTCAATGCATTTTGGCCTAAAATGAGCATTTGCTGTTTTCTCTTAAATGCAACATGGGAGAAAAACCATTTCACATCACATTTGTGGATCTTGGTCTTCAACACAATTTGTGAAATTTTGTGCTGTCTGTGTTTGCTACAAGAGGAGATATCACAAAGATTGTGCTTTTTGATGTTTCCATTGGTTTCAATGCATTTTAGCCTAAAATGAGCATTTGCTGTTTTCTGTTAAACACAACATGGGAGAAAAACCATTTCACATAAAGTTTGTGGGTCTTGGTCTTCAACACAATCTGTGAAATTTTGAGATGTCTGTGTTTGCTACAAGAGGAGATATCACAAACTATGCGCTTTTGTTGTTTCCATTGGTTTCAATGCATTTTGACATAAAACGAGCATTTGCTGTTTTCGGTTAAACACAACAAGGGAGAAAAACCATTTCACATCACATTTGTGGTTCTTGGTCTTCAACACAATCTGTGTAATTTTGAGCTGTCTGTGTTTGCTACAAGAGGAGATATCACAAAATATGCTCTTTTGTTGTTTCCATTGGTTTCAATGCATTTGGGACTAAAACAAGCATTTGCTGTTTTCTCTTAAAAGCAACATGGGAGAAAAACCATTTCACATCACATTTGTGGGTCTTGGTCTTCAACACAATCTGTGAAATTTTGAGATGTCTGTGTTTGCTACAAGAGGAGATATCACAAACTATGCGCTTTTGTTGTTTCCATTGGTTTAAATGTATTTTGACATAAAACGAGCATTTGCTGTTTTCTGTTAAACACAACAAGGGAGAAAGACCATTTCACATCACATTTGTGGTTCTTGGTCTTCAACACAATTTGTGAAATTGTGAGCTGTTTGTGTTTGCTACAAGAGGAGTTATCACAAAGTATGCATTATTGTTGTTTACCTTGCTTTCAATGCATTTTGGCCTAAAATGAGCATTTGCTGTTTTCTCTTAAAAGCAACATGGGAGAAAAACCATTTCATATCACATTTGTGGGTCTTGGTCTTCAACACAATTTGTGAAATTTTGAGCTGTCTGTGTTTGCTACAAGAGGAGTTATCACAAAGTATGCATTATTGTTGTTTCCATTGCTTTCAATGCATTTTGGCCTAAAACTAGCATTTGCTATTTTCTCTTAAACGCAACATGGGAGAAAAACCATTTCACATCACATTTGTGGGTCTTGGTCTTCAACACAATCTGTGAAATTTTGAGCTGTCTGTGTTTGCTACAAGAGGAGTTATCACAAAGTATGCATTATTGTTGTTTACATTGCTTTCAATGCATTTTGGCCTAAAACGAGCATTTGCTGTTTTCTCTTAAAAGCAACATGGGAGAAAAACCATTTCATATCACATTTGTGGGTCTTGGTCTTCAACACAATCTGTGAAATTTTGAGCTGTCTGTGTTTGCTACAAGAGGAGATATCACAAAGTATGCGCTTTTGTTGTTTCCATTGTTTTCAATGCATTTTGGCCTAAAATGAGCAATTGCTGTTTTCTCTTAAATGCAACATGGGAGATAAACCATTTCACATCACATTTGAGGATCTTAGTCTTCAACACAATTTGTGAAATTTTGTGTTGTCTGTGTTTGCTACAAGAGGAGATATCACAAAGATTGCGCTTTTTGTTGTTTCCATTGGTTTCAATGCATTTTGGCCTAAAATGAGCATTTGCTGTTTTCTGTTAAACACAACATGGGAGAAAAACATTTCACATATCGTTTGTGGGTCTTGGTCTTCAACACAATCTGTGAAATTTTGAGATGTCTGTGTTTGCTACAAGAGGAGATATCACAAACTATGCGCTTTTGTTGTTTCCATTGGTTTAAATGCATTTTGACATAAAACGAGCATTTGCTGTTTTCTGTTAAACACAACAAGGGAGAAAGACCATTTCACATCACATTTGTGGTTCTTGGTCTTCAACACAATTTGTGAAATTGTGAGCTGTTTGTGTTTGCTACAAGAGGAGTTATCACAAAGTATGCATTATTGTTGTTTACCTTGCTTTCAATGCATTTTGGCCTAAAATGAGCATTTGCTGTTTTCTCTTAAAAGCAACATGGGAGAAAAACCATTTCATATCACATTTGTGGGTCTTGGTCTTCAACACAATTTGTGAAATTTTGTGCTGTCTGTGTTTGCTACAAGAGGAGATATCACAAAGTATGTGCTTTTGTTGTTTCCATTGGTTTCAATGCATTTTGGCCTAAAATGAGCATTTGCTGTTTTCTCTTAAATGCAACATGGGAGAAAAACCATTTCACATCACATTTGTGGATCTTGGTCTTCAACACAATTTGTGAAATTTTGTGCTGTCTGTGTTTGCTACAAGAGGAGATATCACAAAGATTGTGCTTTTTGATGTTTCCATTGGTTTCAATGCATTTTAGCCTAAAATGAGCATTTGCTGTTTTCTGTTAAACACAACATGGGAGAAAAACCATTTCACATAAAGTTTGTGGGTCTTGGTCTTCAACACAATGTGTGAAATTTTGAGATGTCTGTGTTTGCTACAAGAGGAGATATCACAAACTATGCGCTTTTGTTGTTTCCATTGGTTTCAATGCATTTTGACATAAAACGAGCATTTGCTGTTTTCGGTTAAACACAACAAGGGAGAAAAACCATTTCACATCACATTTGTGGTTCTTGGTCTTCAACACAATCTGTGTAATTTTGAGCTGTCTGTGTTTGCTACAAGAGGAGATATCACAAAATATGCTCTTTTGTTGTTTCCATTGGTTTCAATGCATTTTGGACTAAAACAAGCATTTGCTGTTTTCTCTTAAAAGCAACATGGGAGAAAAACCATTTCACATCACATTTGTGGGTCTTGGTCTTCAACACAATCTGTGAAATTTTGAGCTGTCTGTGTTTGCCAGAAGAGGAGTTATCACAAAGTATGCATTATTGTTGTTTACATTGCTTTCAATGCATTTTGGCCTAAAACGAGCATTTGCTGTTTTCTCTTAAACGCAACATGGGAGAAAAACCATTTCACATCACATTTGTGGTTCTTGGTCTTCAACACAATCTGTGAAATTTTGAGCTGTCTGTGTTTGCTACAAGAGGAGATATCACAAAGTATGCGCTTTTGTTGTTTCCATTGTTTTCAATGCATTTTGGCCTAAAATGAGCAATTGCTGTTTTCTCTTAAATGCAACATGGGGGAAAAACCATTTCACATCACATTTGTGGATCTTAGTCTTCAACACAATTTGTGAAATTTTGTGTTGTCTGTGTTTGCTACAAGAGGAGATATCACAAAGATTGCACTTTTTGTTGTTTCCATTGGTTTCAATGCATTTTGGCCTAAAATGGGCATTTGCTGTTTTCTGTTAAACACAACATGGGAGAAAAACCATTTCACATATCGTTTGTGGGTCTTGGTCTTCAACACAATCTGTGAAATTTTGAGATGTCTGTGTTTGCTACAAGAGGAGATATCACAAACTATGCGCTTTTGTTGTTTCCATTGGTTTAAATGCATTTTGACATAAAACGAGCATTTGCTGTTTTCTGTTAAACACAACAAGGGAGAAAGACCATTTCACATCACATTTGTGGTTCTTGGTCTTCAACACAATTTGTGAAATTGTGAGCTGTTTGTGTTTGCTACAAGAGGAGTTATCACAAAGTATGCATTATTGTTGTTTACCTTGCTTTCAATGCATTTTGGCCTAAAATGAGCATTTGCTGTTTTCTCTTAAAAGCAACATGGGAGAAAAACCATTTCATATCACATTTGTGGGTCTTGGTCTTCAACACAATTTGTGAAATTTTGAGCTGTCTGTGTTTGCTACAAGAGGAGTTATCACAAAGTATGCATTATTGTTGTTTCCATTGCTTTCAATGCATTTTGGCCTAAAACTAGCATTTGCTATTTTCTCTTAAACGCAACATGGGAGAAAAACCATTTCACATCACATTTGTGGGTCTTGGTCTTCAACACAATCTGTGAAATTTTGAGCTGTCTGTGTTTGCTACAAGAGGAGTTATCACAAAGTATGCATTATTGTTGTTTACATTGCTTTCAATGCATTTTGGCCTAAAACGAGCATTTGCTGTTTTCTCTTAAAAGCAACATGGGAGAAAAACCATTTCATATCACATTTGTGGGTCTTGGTCTTCAACACAATCTGTGAAATTTTGAGCTGTCTGTGTTTGCTACAAGAGGAGATATCACAAAGTATGCGCTTTTGTTGTTTCCATTGTTTTCAATGCATTTTGGCCTAAAATGAGCAATTGCTGTTTTCTCTTAAATGCAACATGGGAGATAAACCATTTCACATCACTTTTGTGGGTATTGGTCTTCAACACAATCTGTGAAATTTTGTGCTGTCTGTGTTTGCTACAAGAGGAGATATCACAAAGATTGCGCTTTTTGTTGTTTCCATTGGTTTCAATACATTTTGGCCTAAAATGAGCATTTGCTGTTTTCTCTTAAAAGCAACATGGGAGAAAAACCATTTCACATCACATTTGTGGGTCTTGGTCTTCAACACAATCTGTGAAATTTTGAGTTGTCTGTGTTTGCAACAAGAGGAGTTATCACAAAGTATGCATTATTGTTGTTTACATTGGTTTAAATGCATTTTGGCTAAAACGAGCATTTGCTGTTTTTTCTTAAACGCAACCTGGGAGAAAAACCATTTCACATCACATTTGTGGGTCTTGGTCTTCAACACAATCTGTGAAATTTTGAGCTGTCTGTGTTTGCTACAAGAGGAGATATCACAAAGTATATGCTTTTGTTTCCATTGGTTTCAATGCATTTTGGTCTAAAACGAGCATTTGCTCTTTTCTCTTAACGCAACATGGGAGAAAAACCATTTCACATCACATTTGTGGGTCTTGGTCTTCAACACAATCTGTGAAATTTTGTGCTCTCTGTGTTTGCTGCAAGAGGAGATATCACAAATATTGTGCTTTTTGTTGTTTCCATTGGTTTCAATGCATTTTGGCCTAAAATGAGCATTTGCTGTTTTCTGTTAAATACAACATGGGAGAAAAACCATTTCACATAACGTTTGTGGGTCTTGGTCTTCAACACAATCTGTGAAATTTTGAGATGTCTGTGTTTGCTACTAGAGGAGATATCACAAAGTATGCGCTTTTATTGTTTCCATTCGTTTCAATGCATTTTGACATAACACGAGCATTTTCTGTTTTCTCTTAAACGCAACATGGGAGAAAAACCATTTCACATCACATTTGTGGGTCTTGGTCTTCAACACAATCTGTGAAATTTGGAACTGTCTGTGTTTGCTACAAGAGGAGATATCACAAAGGATATGCTTTTGTTTCCATTGGCTTCAATGCATTTTGGTCTAAAACTAGCATTTGCTCTTTTCTCTTAAACACAACATGGGAGAAAAACCATTTCACATCACATTTGTGGGTCTTGGTCTTCAACACAATCTGTGAAATTTTCAGCTGTCTGTGTTTGCTACAAGAGGAGTTATCACAAAGTATGCATTATTGTTGTTTACATTGCTTTCAATGCATTTTGGCCTAAAACGAGCATTTGCTGTTTTCTCTTAAAAGCAACATGGGAGAAAAACCATTTCACATCACATTTGTGGGTCTTGGTCTTCAACTCAATCTGTGAAATTTTGAGCTGTCTGTGTTTGCTACAAGAGGAGTTATCACAAAGTATGCATTATTGTTGTTTACATTGGTTTCAATGCATTTTGGCCTAAAACAAGCATTTGCTGTTTTCTCTTAAACGCAACATGGGAGAAAAACCATTTCACATCACATTTGTGGGTCTTGGTCTTCAACACAATCTGTGAAATTTTGAGCTGTCTGTGTTTGCTACAAGAGGAGTTATCACAAAGTATGCATTATTGTTGTTTACATTGGTTTCAATGCATTTTGGCCTAAAACGAGCATTTGCTGTTTTCTCTTAAAAGCAACATGGGAGAAAAACCATTTCACATCACATTTGTGGTTCTTGGTCTTCAACACAATCTGTGAAATTTTGAGCTGTCTGTGTTTGCTACAAGAGGAGATATCACAAACTATGCGCTTTTGTTGTTTCCATTGGTTTCAATGCATTTTGGACTTAAATGAGCATTTGTTGTTTTCTCTTAAATGCAAAATGGGAGAAAAACCATTTCACATCACATTTGTGGGTCTTGGTCTTCAACACAATCGGTGAAATTTTGAGCTGTCTGTGTTTGCTACAAGAGGAGATATCACAAAGTATACGCTTTTGTTTCCATTGGTTTCAATGCATTTTGGTCTAAAACGAGCATTTGCTCTTTTCTCTTAAACGCAACATTGGAGAAAAACCATTTCACATCACATTTGTGGGTCTTGGTCTTCAACACAATCTGTGAAATTTTGTGCTCTCTTTGTTTGCTGCAAGAGGAGATATCACAAATATTGCGCTTTTTGTTGTTTCCATTGGTTTCAATGCATTTTGGCCTAAAATGAGCATTTGCTGTTTTCTGTTAAACACAACATGGGAGAAAAACCATTTCACATAACGTTTGTGGGTCTTGGTCTTCAACACAATCTGTGAAATTTTGAGATGTCTGTGTTTGCTACAAGAGGAGATATCACAAAGTATGCGCTTTTGTTGTTTCCATTCGTTTCAATGCATTTTGACCTAAAACGAGCATTTGCTGTTTTCTCTTAAACGCAACATGGGAGAAAAACCATTTCACATCACATTTGTGTTTCTTGGTCTTCAACACAATCTGTGAAATTTTGTGCTGTCTGTGTTTGCTACAAGAGGAGATATCACAAAGATTGCGCTTTTTGTTGTTTCCATTGGTTTCAATGCATTTTGGCCTAAAATGAGCATTTGCTGTTTTCACTTAAAAGCAACATGGGAGAAAAACCATTTCACATCACATTTGTGGGTCTTGGTCTTCAACACAATCTGTGAAATATTGAGCTGTCTGTGTTTGCTACAAGAGGAGTTATCACAAAGTATGCATTATTGTTGTTTACATTGGTTTAAATTCATTTTGGCCTAAAACGAGCATTTGCTGTTTTCTCTTAAACGCAATATGGGAGAAAAACCATTTCACATCACATTTGTGGGTCTTGGTCTTCAACACAATCTGTGAAATTTTGAGCAGTCTGTGTTTGCTACAAAAGTAGATTTCACAAAGTATACGCTTTTGTTTCCATTGGTTTCAATGCATTTTGGTCTAAAATGAGCATTTGCTGTTGTCTGTTAAACACAACATGGGGAAAAACCATTTCACATCACATTTGTGGGTCTTGGTCTTCAACACAATCTGTGAAATTTTGTGCTCTCTGTGTTTGCTGCAAGAGGAGATATCACAAATATTGCGCTTTTTGTTGTTTCCATTGGTTTCAATGCATTTTGGCCTAAAATGAGCATTTGCTGTTGTCTGTTAAACACAACATGGGAAAAAACCATTTCACATAACGTTTGTGGGTCTTGGTCTTCAACACAATCTGTGAAATTTTGAGATGTCTGTGTTTGCTACAAGAGGAGATATCACAAAGTATGCGCTTTTGTTGTTTCCAATCGTTTCAATGCATTTTGACCTAAAACGAGCATTTGCTGTTTTCTCTTAAATGCAACATGGGAGACAAACCATTTCACATCACATTTGTGGGTCTTGGTCTTCAACACAATCTGTGAAATTTTGAGCTGTCTGTGCTTGCTACAAGAGGAGATATCACAAAGTATGCGCTTTTGTTGTTTCCATTGGTTTCAATGCATTTTGGACTTAAATGAGCATTTGTTGTTTTCTCTTAAATGCAACATGGGAGAAAAACCATTTCACATCACATTTGTGGGTCTTGGTCTTCAACACAATCTGTGAAATTTTGAGCTGTCTGTGTTTGCTACAAGAGGAGATATCACAAAGTATACGCTTTTGTTTCCATTGGTTTCAATGCATTTTGGTCTAAAACGAGCATTTGCTATTTTCTCTTAAACGCAACATGGGAGAAAAACCATTTCACATCACATTTGTAGGTCTTGGTCTTCAACACAATCTGTGAAATTTTGTGCTCTCTGTGTTTGCTGCAAGAGGAGATATCACAAATATTGCGCTTTTTGTTGTTTCCATTGGTTTCAATGCATTTTGGCCTAAAATGAGCATTTGCTGTTTTCTGTTAAACACAACATGGGAGAAAAACCATTTCACATAACGTTTGTGGGTCTTGGTCTTCAACACAATCTGTGAAATTTTGAGCTGTCTGTGTTTGCTACAAGAGGAGTTATCACAAAGTATGGATTATTATTGTTTATATTGCTTTCAATGCATTTTGGCCTAAAATGAGCATTTGCTGTTTTCTCTTAAAAGCAACATGGGAGAAAAACCATTTCACATCACATTTGTGGGTCTTGGTCTTCAACACAATCTGTGAAATTTTGGGCTGTCTGTGTTTGCTACAAGAGGAGATATCACAAAGTATACGCTTTAGTTGTTTCCATTGGTTTCAATGCATTTTTTTACTTAAATGAGCATTTGTTGTTTTTTCTTAAAACACAACATGGGAGAAAAACCATTTCACATCACATTTGTGGGTCTTGATCTTCAACACATCCCGTGAAATTTTGAGCTGTCTGTGTTTGCTACAAGAGGAGATATCACAAAGAATGCGCTTTTGTTGTTTCCATTGCTTTCAATGCATTTTGGCTTAAAACGAGCATTTGCTGTTTTCTCTTAAATGCAACATGGGAGAAAAACCATTTCACATCACGTTTGTGGGTCTTGGTCTTCAACACATCCAGTGAAATTTTGAGCTGTCTGTGTTTGCTACAAGAGGAGATATCACAAAGTATGCGCTTTTGTTGTTTCCATTGGTTTCAATGCATTTTGGCCTAAAACGAGCATTTGTTGTTTTCTCTTAAATGCAACATGGGAGAAAAACCATTTCACATCACATTTGTGGGTCTTGGTCTTCAACACAATCTGTGAAATTTTGAGCTGTCTGTGTTTGCTACAAGAGGAGATATCACAAAGTATACGCTTTTGTTTCCATTGGTTTCAATGCATTTTGGTCTAAAACGAGCATTTGCTCTTTTCTCTTAAACGCAACATGGGAGAAAAACCATTTCACATCACATTTGTAGGTCTTGGTCTTCAACACAATCTGTGAAATTTTGTGCTCTCTGTGTTTGCTGCAAGAGGAGATATCACAAATATTGCGCTTTTTGTTGTTTCCATTGGTTTCAATGCATTTTGGCCTAAAATGAGCATTTGCTGTTTTCTGTTAAACACAACATGGGAGAAAAACCATTTCACATAACGTTTGTGGGTCTTGGTCTTCAACACAATCTGTGAAATTTTGAGATGTCTGCGTTTGCTACAAGAGGAGATATCACAAAGTATGCGCTTTTGTTGTTTCCATTGGTTTCAATGCATTTTGACCTAAAACGAGCATTTGCTGTTTTCTCTTAAACGCAACATGTGAGAAAAACCATTTCACATCACATTTGTGGGTCTTGGTCTTCAACACAATCTGTGAAATTTTGAGCTGTCTGTGTTTGCTACAAGAGGAGATATCACAAAGTATGCGCTTTTGTTGTTTCTATTGGTTTCAATGCATTTTGGCCTTAAAAAAGCATTTGCTGTTTTCTCATAAATGCAACATGGGAGAAAAACAGTTTGACATCAGATTTGTAGGTCTTTGTCTTCAACACAATCTGTGAAATTTTTAGCTGTCTGTGTTTGCTACAAGAGGATATATCACAAAGGATGTGCTTTTTTTGTTTCCATTGTTTTCAATGTATTTTGGACTAAAATGAGCATTTGTTGTTTTCTCTTAAACGCAACATGGGAGAAAAACCATTTCATATCACATGTGTGGGTCTTGGCCTTCAACACATCCAGTGAAATTTTGAGCTGTCTGTGTTTGCTACAAGAGGACATATCACAAAGAATGCACTTTTGTTGTTTCCATTGCTTTCAATGCATTTTGGCCTAAAACGAGCATTTGCTGTTTTCACTTAAATGCAACATGGGAGAAAAACCATTTCACATCTTATTGATGGGTCTTGGTCTTCAACACAATCTGTGAAATTTTGAGCTGTCTGTGTTTGCTACAAGAGGAGATATCACAAATATTGTGCTTTTTGTTGTTTCCATTGGTTTCAATGCATTTTGGCCTAAAATGAGCATTTGCTGTTTTCTGTTAAACACAACATGGGAGAAAAACCATTTCACATAACGTTTGTGGGTCTTGGTCTTCAACACAATCTGTGAAATTTTGAGATGTCTGTGTTTGCTACTAGAGGAGATATCACAAAGTATGCGCTTTTTTTGTTTCCATTCGTTTCAATGCATTTTGACATAACACGAGCATTTTCTGTTTTCTCTTAAACTCAACATGGGAGAAAAACCATTTCACATCACATTTGTGGGTCTTGGTCTTCAACACAATCTGTGAAATTTTGAGCTGTCTGTGTTTGCTACAAGAGGAGATATCACAAAGTATATGCTTTTGTTTCCATTGGCTTCAATGCATTTTGGTCTAAATCGAGCATTTGCTCTTTTCTCTTAAACACAACATGGGAGAAAAACCATTTCACATCACATTTGTGGGTCTTGGTCTTCAACACAATCTGTGAAATTTTGAGCTGTCTGTGTTTGCTACAAGAGGAGTTATCACAAAGTATGCCTTATTGTTGTTTACATTGCTTTCAATGCATTTTGGCCTAAAACGAGCATTTGCTGTTTTCTCTTAAAAGCAACATGGGAGAAAAACCATTTCACATCACATTTGTGGGTCTTGGTCTTCAACTCAATCTGTGAAATTTTGGGCTGTCTGTGTTTGCTACAAGAGGAGTTATCACAAAGTATGCATTATTGTTGTTTACATTGGTTTCAATGCATTTTGGCCTAAAACAAGCATTTGCTGTTTTCTCTTAAACGCAACATGTGAGGAAAACCATTTCACATCACATTTGTGGGTCTTGGTCTTCAACACAATCTGTGAAATTTTGAGCTGTCTGTGTTTGCTACAAGAGGAGTTATCACAAAGTATGCATTATTGTTGTTTACAATGCTTTCAATGCATTTTGGCCTAAAACGAGCATTTGCTGTTTTCTCTTAAACGCAACATGTGAGGAAAACCATTTCACATCACATTTGTGGGTCTTGGTCTTCAACACAATCTTTGAAATTTTGAGCTGTCTGTGTTTGCTACAAGAGGAGATATCACAAAGTATACGCTTTTCTTTCCATTGGTTTCAATGCATTTTGGTTTAAAACGAGCATTTGCTCTTTTCTCTTAAACGCAACATGGGAGAAAAACCATTTCACATCACATTTGTGGGTCTTGGTCTTCAACACAATCTGTGAAATTTTGTGCTCTCTGTATTTGCTGCAAGAGGAGATATCACAAATATTGCGCTTTTTGTTGTTTCCATTGGTTTCAATGCATTTTGGCCTAAAATGAGCATTTGCTGTTTTCTGTTAAACACAACATGGGAGAAAAACCATTTCACATAACGTTTGTGGGTCTTGGTCTTCAACACAATCTGTGAAATTTTGAGATGTCTGTGTTTGCTACAAGAGGAGATATCACAAAGTATGCGCTTTTGTTGTTTCCATTCGTTTCAATGCATTTTGACCTAAAACGAGCATTTGCTGTTTTCTCTTAAACGCAACATGGGAGAAAAACCATTTCACATCCCATTTGTGGGTCTTGGTCTTCAACACAGTCTGTGAAATTTTGAGCTGTCTGTGTTTGCTACAAGAGGAGATATCACAAAGTATACGCTTTTGTTTCCATTGGCTTCAATGCATTTTTGTCTAAAACGAGCATTTGCTCTTTTCTCTTAAAAGCAACATGGGAGAAAAACCATTTCACATCACTTTTGTGGGTATTGGTCTTCAACACAATCTGTGAAATTTTGTGCTGTCTGTGTTTGCTGCAAGAGGAGATATCACAAAGATTGCGCTTTTTGTTGTTTCCATTGGTGTCAATGCATTTTGGCCTAAAATGAGCATTTGCTGTTTTCTCTTAAAAGCAACATGGGAGAAAAACCATTTCACATCACATTTGTGGGTCTTGGTCTTCAACACAATCTGTGAAATTTTGAGCTGTCTGTGTTTGCTACAAGAGGAGTTATCACAAAGTATGCATTATTGTTGTTTACATTGGTTTAAATGCATTTTGGCTAAAACGAGCATTTGCTGTTTTTTCTTAAACGCAACATGGGAGAAAAAACATTTCACATCACATTTGTGGGTCTTGGTCTTCAACACAATCTGTGAAATTTTGAGCTGTCTGTGTTTGCTACAAGAGGAGATATCACAAAGTATACGCTTTTGTTTCCATTGGTTTCAATGCATTTTGGTCTAAAACGAGCATTTGCTCTTTTCTCTTAAACGCAACATGGGAGAAAAACCATTTCACATCACATTTGTGGTTCTTGGTCTTCAACACAATCTGTGAAATTTTGAGCTGTCTGTGCTTGCTACAAGAGGAGATATCACAAAGTATGCGCTTTTGTTGTTTCCATTGGTTTCAATGCATTTTGGACTTAAATGAGCATTTGTTGTTTTCTCTTAAATGCAACATGGGAGAAAAACCATTTCACATCACATTTGTGGGTCTTGGTCTTCAACACAATCTGTGAAATTTTGAGCTGTCTGTGTTTGCTACAAGAGGAGATATCACAAAGTATACACTTTTGTTTCCATTGGTTTCAATGCATTTTGGTCTAAAACGAGCATTTGCTCTTTTCTCTTAAACGCAACATGGGAGAAAAACCATTTCACATCACATTTGTAGGTCTTGGTCTTCAACACAATCTGTGAAATTTTGTGCTCTCTGTGTTTGCTGCAAGAGGAGATATCACAAATATTGCGCTTTTTGTTGTTTCCATTGGTTTCAATGCATTTTGGCCTAAAATGAGCATTTGCTGTTTTCTGTTAAACACAACATGGGAGAAAAACCATTTCACATAACGTTTGTGGGTCTTGGTCTTCAACACAATCTGTGAAATTTTGAGATGTCTGCGTTTGCTACAAGAGGAGATATCACAAAGTATGCGCTTTTGTTGTTTCTATTGGTTTCAATGCATTTTGGCCTTAAAAAAGCATTTGCTGTTTTCTCATAAATGCAACATGGGAGAAAAACAGTTTGACATCAGATTTGTAGGTCTTTGTCTTCAACACAATCTGTGAAATTTTTAGCTGTCTGTGTTTGCTACAAGAGGATATATCACAAAGGATGTGCTTTTTTTGTTTCCATTGTTTTCAATGTATTTTGGACTAAAATGAGCATTTGTTGTTTTCTCTTAAACGCAACATGGGAGAAAAACCATTTCACATCACATGTGTGGGTCTTGGTCTTCAACACATCCAGTGAAATTTTGAGCTGTCTGTGTTTGCTACAAGAGGACATATCACAAAGAATGCACTTTTGTTGTTTCCATTGCTTTCAATGCATTTTGGCCTAAAACGAGCATTTGCTGTTTTCACTTAAATGCAACATGGGAGAAAAACCATTTCACATCTTATTGATGGGTCTTGGTCTTCAACACAATCTGTGAAATTTTGAGCTGTCTGTGTTTGCTACAAGAGGAGATATCACAAATATTGTGCTTTTTGTTGATTCCATTGGTTTCAATGCATTTTGGCCTAAAATGAGCATTTGCTGTTTTCTGTTAAACACAACATGGGAGAAAAACCATTTCACATAACGTTTGTGGGTCTTGGTCTTCAACACAATCTGTGAAATTTTGAGATGTCTGTGTTTGCTACTAGAGGAGATATCACAAAGTATGCGCTTTTATTGTTTCCATTCGTTTCAATGCATTTTGACATAACACGAGCATTTTCTGTTTTCTCTTAAACGCAACATGGGAGAAAAACCATTTCACATCACATTTGTGGGTCTTGGTCTTCAACACAATCTGTGAAATTTTGAGCTGTCTGTGTTTGCTACAAGAGGAGATATCACAAAGTATATGCTTTTGTTTCCATTGGCTTCAATGCATTTTGGTCTAAAACGAGCATTTGCTCTTTTCTTTTAAACACAACATGGGAGAAAAACCATTTCACATCACATTTGTGGGTCTTGGTCTTCAACACAATCTGTGAAATTTTGAGCTGTCTGTTTTTGCTACAAGAGGAGTTATCACAAAGTATGCCTTATTGTTGTTTACATTGCTTTCAATGCATTTTGGCCTAAAACGAGCATTTGCTGTTTTCTTTTAAAAGCAACATGGGAGAAAAACCATTTCACATCACATTTGTGGGTCTTGGTCTTCAACACAATCTGTGAAATTTTGAGCTGTCTGTGTTTGCTACAAGAGGAGTTATCACAAAGTATGCATTATTGTTGTTTACAATGCTTTCAATGCATTTTGGCCTAAAACGAGCATTTGCTGTTTTCTCTTAAATGCAACATGGGAGAAAAACCATTTCACATCACATTTGTGGGTCTTGGTCTTCAACACAATCTGTGAAATTTTGTGCTGTCTGTGTTTGCTACAAGAGGAGATATCACAAAGATTGCGCTTTTTGTTGTTTCCATTGGTTTCAATGCATTTTGGCCTAAAATGAGCATTTGCTGTTTTCACTTAAAAGCAACATGGGAGAAAAATCATTTCACATCATATTTGTGGGTCTTGGTCTTCAACACAATCTGTGAAATATTGAGCTGTCTGTGTTTGCTACAAGAGGAGTTATCACAAAGTATGCATTATTGTTGTTTACATTGGTTTAAATTCATTTTGGCCTAAAACGAGCATTTGCTGTTTTCACTTAAAAGCAACATGGGAGAAAAACCATTTCACATCACATTTGTGGGTCTTGGTCTTCAACACAATCTTTGAAATTTTGAGCTGTCTGTGTTTGCTACAAGAGGAGATATCACAAAGTATACGCTTTTCTTTCCATTGGTTTCAATGCATTTTGGTTTAAAACGAGCATTTGCTCTTTTCTCTTAAACGCAACATGGGAGAAAAACCATTTCACATCACATTTGTGGGTCTTGGTCTTCAACACAATCTGTGAAATTTTGTGCTCTCTGTATTTGCTGCAAGAGGAGATATCACAAATATTGCGCTTTTTGTTGTTTCCATTGGTTTCAATGCATTTTGGCCTAAAATGAGCATTTGCTGTTTTCTGTTAAACACAACATGGGAGAAAAACCATTTCACAGAACGTTTGTGGGTCTTGGTCTTCAACACAATCTGTGAAATTTTGAGATGTCTGTGTTTGCTACAAGAGGAGATATCACAAAGTATGCGCTTTTGTTGTTTCCATTCGTTTCAATGCATTTTGACCTAAAACGAGCATTTGCTGTTTTCTCTTAAACGCAACATGGGAGAAAAACCATTTCACATCCCATTTGTGGGTCTTGGTCTTCAACACAGTCTGTGAAATTTTGAGCTGTCTGTGTTTGCTACAAGAGGAGATATCACAAAGTATACGCTTTTGTTTCCATTGGCTTCAATGCATTTTTGTCTAAAACGAGCATTTGCTCTTTTCTCTTAAAAGCAACATGGGAGAAAAACCATTTCACATCACTTTTGTGGGTATTGGTCTTCAACACAATCTGTGAAATTTTGTGCTGTCTGTGTTTGCTGCAAGAGGAGATATCACAAAGATTGCGCTTTTTGTTGTTTCCATTGGTGTCAATGCATTTTGGCCTAAAATGAGCATTTGCTGTTTTCTCTTAAAAGCAACATGGGAGAAAAACCATTTCACATCACATTTGTGGGTCTTGGTCTTCAACACAATCTGTGAAATTTTGAGCTGTCTGTGTTTGCTACAAGAGGAGTTATCACAAAGTATGCATTATTGTTGTTTACATTGGTTTAAATGCATTTTGGCTAAAACGAGCATTTGCTGTTTTTTCTTAAACGCAACATGGGAGAAAAAACATTTCACATCACATTTGTGGGTCTTGGTCTTCAACACAATCTGTGAAATTTTGAGCTGTCTGTGTTTGCTACAAGAGGAGATATCACAAAGTATACGCTTTTGTTTCCATTGGTTTCAATGCATTTTGGTCTAAAACGAGCATTTGCTCATTTCTCTTAAACGCAACATGGGAGAAAAACCATTTCACATCACATTTGTGGGTCTTGGTCTTCAACACAATCTGTGAAATTTTGAGCTGTCTGTGTTTGCTACAAGAGGAGTTATCACAAAGTATGCCTTATTGTTGTTTACATTGCTTTCAATGCATTTTGGCCTAAAACGAGCATTTGCTGTTTTCTCTTAAAAGCAACATGGGAGAAAAACCATTTCACATCACATTTGTGGGTCTTGGTCTTCAACTCAATCTGTGAAATTTTGAGCTGTCTGTGTTTGCTACAAGAGGAGTTATCACAAAGTATGCATTATTGTTGTTTACATTGGTTTCAATGCATTTTGGCCTAAAACAAGCATTTGCTGTTTTCTCTTAAATGCAACATGTGAGAAAAACCATTTCACATCACATTTGTGGGTCTTGGTCTTCAACACAATCTGTGAAATTTTGAGCTGTCTGTGTTTGCTACAAGAGGAGTTATCACAAAGTATGCATTATTGTTGTTTACAATGCTTTCAATGCATTTTGGCCTAAAACGAGCATTTGCTGTTTTCTCTTAAAAGCAACATGTGATAAAAACCATTTCACATCACATTTGTGGATCTTGGTCTTCAACACAATATGTGAAATTTTGTGCTGTCTGTGTTTGCTACAAGAGGAGATATCACAAAGATTGTGCTTTTTGATGTTTCCTTTGGTTTCAATGCATTTTAGCCTAAAATGAGCATTTGCTGTTTTCTGTTAAACACAACATGGGAGAAAAACCATTTCACATAAAGTTTGTGGGTCTTGGTCTTCAACATAATCTGTGAAATTTTGAGATGTCTGTGTTTGCTACAAGAGGAGATATCACAATCTATGCGCTTTTGTTGTTTCCATTGGTTTCAATGCATTTTGACAAAAAACGAGCATTTGCTGTTTTCGGTTAAACACAACAAGGGAGGAAAACCATTTCACATCACATTTGTGGTTCTTGGTCTTCAACACAATCTGTGTTTTTTTGAGCTGTCTGTGTTTGCTACAAGAGGAGATATCACAAAATATGCTCTTTTGTTGTTTCCATTGGTTTCAATGCATTTTGGACTAAAACAAGCATTTGCTGTTTTCTCTTAAAAGCAACATGGGAGAAAAACCATTTCACATCACATTTGTGGGTCTTGGTCTTCAACACAATCTGTGAAATTTTGAGCTGTCTGTGTTTGCTACAAGAGGAGTTATCACAAAGTATGCATTATTGTTGTTTACATTGCTTTCAATGCATTTTGGCCTAAAACGAGCATTTGCTGTTTTCTCTTAAACGCAACATGGGAGAAAAACCATTTCACATCACATTTGTGGTTCTTGGTCTTCAACACAATCTGTGAAATTTTGAGCTGTCTGTGTTTGCTACAAGAGCATATATCACAAAGGATGCGCTTTTTTTGTTTCCATTGTTTTCAATGTATTTTGGACTAAAATGAGCATTTGTTGTTTTCTCTTAAACGCAACATGGGAGAAAAACCATTTCACATCACATTTGTGGGTCTTGGTCTTCAACACATCCAGTGAAATTTTGAGCTGTCTGTGTTTGCTACAAGAGGACATATCACAAAGAATGCACTTTTGTTGTTTCCATTGCTTTCAATGCATTTTGGCCTAAAATGAGCATTTGCTGTTTTCTGTTAAACACAACATGGGAGAAAAACCATTTCACATAACGTTTGTGGGTCTTGGTCTTCAACACAATCTGTGAAATTTTGAGATGTCTGTGTTTGCTACTAGAGGAGATATCACAAAGTATGCGCTTTTATTGTTTCCATTCGTTTCAATGCATTTTGACATAACACGAGCATTTTCTGTTTTCTCTTAAACGCAACATGGGAGAAAAACCATTTCACATCACATTTGTGGGTCTTGGTCTTCAACACAATCTGTGAAATTTTGAGCAGTCTGTGTTTGCTACAAGAGGAGATATCACAAAGTATATGCTTTTGTTTCCATTGGCTTCAATGCATTTTGGTCTAAAACGAGCATTTGCTCTTTTCTCTTAAACACAACATGGGAGAAAAACCATTTCACATCACATATGTGGGTCTTGGTCTTCAACACAATCTGTGAAATTTTGAGCTGTCTGTGTTTGCTACAAGAGGAGTTATCACAAAGTATGCCTTATTGTTGTTTACATTGCTTTCAATGCATTTTGGCCTAAAACGAGCATTTGCTGTTTTCTCTTAAAAGCAACATGGGAGAAAAACCATTTCACATCACATTTGTGGGTCTTGGTCTTCAACTCAATCTGTGAAATTTTGGGCTGTCTGTGTTTGCTACAAGAGGAGATATCACAAAGTATACGCTTTTGTTTCCATTGGCTTCAATGCATTTTTGTCTAAAACGAGCATTTGCTCTTTTCTCTTAAAAGCAACATGGGAGAAAAACCATTTCACATCACATTTGTGGGTCTTGGTCTTCAACACAATCTGTGAAATTTTGAGTTGTCTGTGTTTGCAACAAGAGGAGTTATCACAAAGTATGCATTATTTTTGTTTACATTGGTTTAAATGCATTTTGGCTAAAACGAGCATTTGCTGTTTTTTCTTAAACGCAACCTGGGAGAAAAACCATTTCACATCACATTTGTGGGTCTTGGTCTTCAACACAATCTGTGAAATTTTGAGCTGTTTGTGTTTGCTACAAGAGGAGATATCACAAAGTATACGCTTTTGTTTCCATTGGTTTCAATGCATTTTGGTCTAAAACGAGCATTTGCTCTTTTCTCTTAAACGCAACATGGGAGAAAAACCATTTCACATCACATTTGTGGGTCTTGGTCTTCAACACAATCTGTGAAATTTTGTGCTCTCTGTGTTTGCTGCAAGAGGAGATATCACAAATATTGTGCTTTTTGTTGTTTCCATTGGTTTCAATGCATTTTGGCCTAAAATGAGCATTTGCTGTTTTCTGTTAAATACAACATGGGAGAAAAACCATTTCACATAACGTTTGTGGGTCTTGGTCTTCAACACAATCTGTGAAATTTTGAGATGTCTGTGTTTGCTACTAGAGGAGATATCACAAAGTATGCGCTTTTATTGTTTCCATTCGTTTCAATGCATTTTGACATAACACGAGCATTTTCTGTTTTCTCTTAAACGCAACATGGGAGAAAAACCATTTCACATCACATTTGTGGGTCTTGGTCTTCAACACAATCTGTGAAATTTGGAACTGTCTGTGTTTGCTACAAGAGGAGATATCACAAAGGATATGCTTTTGTTTCCATTGGCTTCAATGCATTTTGGTCTAAAACTAGCATTTGCTCTTTTCTCTTAAACACAACATGGGAGAAAAACCATTTCACATCACATTTGTGGGTCTTGGTCTTCAACACAATCTGTGAAATTTTCAGCTGTCTGTGTTTGGTACAAGAGGAGTTATCACAAAGTATGCATTATTGTTGTTTACATTGCTTTCAATGCATTTTGGCCTAAAACGAGCATTTGCTGTTTTCTCTTAAAAGCAACATGGGAGAAAAACCATTTCACATCACATTTGTGGGTCTTGGTCTTCAACTCAATCTGTGAAATTTTGAGCTGTCTGTGTTTGCTACAAGAGGAGTTATCACAAAGTATGCATTATTGTTGTTTAAATTGGTTTCAATGCATTTTGGCCTAAAACAAGCATTTGCTGTTTTCTCTTAAACGCAACATGGGAGAAAAACCATTTCACATCACATTTGTGGGTCTTGGTCTTCAACACAATCTGTGAAATTTTGAGCTGTCTGTGTTTGCTACAAGAGGAGTTATCACAAAGTATGCATTATTGTTGTTTACATTGGTTTCAATGCATTTTGGCCTAAAACGAGCATTTGCTGTTTTCTCTTAAAAGCAACATGGGAGAAAAACCATTTCACATCACATTTGTGGTTCTTGGTCTTCAACACAATCTGTGAAATTTTGAGCTGTCTGTGTTTGCTACAAGAGGAGATATCACAAACTATGCGCTTTTGTTGTTTCCATTGGTTTCAATGCATTTTGGACTTAAATGAGCATTTGTTGTTTTCTCTTAAATGCAACATGGGAGAAAAACCATTTCAATCACATTTGTGGGTCTTGGTCTTCAACACAATCGGTGAAATTTTGAGCTGTCTGTGTTTGCTACAAGAGGATATATCACAAAGTATACGCTTTTGTTTCCATTGGTTTCAATGCATTTTGGTCTAAAACGAGCATTTGCTCTTTTCTCTTAAACGCAACATTGGAGAAAAACCATTTCACATCACATTTGTGGGTCTTGGTCTTCAACACAATCTGTGAAATTTTGTGCTCTCTTTGTTTGCTGCAAGAGGAGATATCACAAATATTGCGCTTTTTGTTGTTTCTATTGGTTTCAATGCATTTTGGCCTAAAATGAGCATTTGCTGTTTTCTGTTAAACACAACATGGGAGAAAAACCATTTCACATAACGTTTGTGGGTCTTGGTCTTCAACACAATCTGTGAAATTTTGAGATGTCTGTGTTTGCAACAAGAGGAGATATCACAAAGTATGCGCTTTTGTTGTTTCCATTCGTTTCAATGCATTTTGACCTAAAACGAGCATTTGCTGTTTTCTCTTAAACGCAACATGGGAGAAAAACCATTTCACATCACATTTGTGGTTCTTGGTCTTCAACACAATCTGTGAAATTTTGTGCTGTCTGTGTTTGCTACAAGAGGAGATATCACAAAGATTGCGCTTTTTGTTGTTTCCATTGGTTTCAATGCATTTTGGCCTAAAATGAGCATTTGCTGTTTTCACTTAAAAGCAACATGGGAGAAAAACCATTTCACATCACATTTGTGGGTCTTGGTCTTCAACACAATCTGTGAAATATTGAGCTGTCTGTGTTTGCTACAAGAGGAGTTATCACAAAGTATGCATTATTGTTGTTTACATTGGTTTAAATTCATTTTGGCCTAAAACGAGCATTTGCTGTTTTCTCTTAAACGCAATATGGGAGAAAAACCATTTCACATCACATTTGTGGGTCTTGATCTTCAACACATCCCGTGAAATTTTGAGCTGTCTGTGTTTGCTACAAGAGGAGATATCACAAAGAATGCGCTTTTGTTGTTTCCATTGCTTTCAATGCATTTTGGCCTAAAACGAGCATTTGCTGTTTTCTCTTAAACGCAACAAGGGAGAAAAACCATTTCACATCACATTTGTGGTTCTTGGTCTTCAACACAATCTGTGAAATTTTGAGCTGTCTGTGCTTGCTACAAGAGGAGATATCACAAAGTATGCGCTTTTGTTGTTTCCATTGGTTTCAATGCATTTTGGACTTACATGAGCATTTGTTGTTTTCTCTTAAATGCAACATGGGAGAAAAACCATTTCACATCACATTTGTGGGTCTTGGTCTTCAACACAATCTGTGAAATTTTGAGCTGTCTGTGTTTGCTACAAGAGGAGATATCACAAAGTATACGCTTTTGTTTCCATTGGTTTCAATGCATTTTGGTCTAAAACGAGCATTTGCTCTTTTCTCTTAAACGCAACATGGGAGAAAAACCATTTCACATCACATTTGTAGGTCTTGGTCTTCAACACAATCTGTGAAATTTTGTGCTCTCTGTGTTTGCTGCAAGAGGAGATATCACAAATATTGCGCTTTTTGTTGTTTCCATTGGTTTCAATGCATTTTGGCCTAAAATGAGCATTTGCTGTTTTCTGTTAAACACAACATGGGAGAAAAACCATTTCACATAATGTTTGTGGGTCTTGGTCTTCAACACAATCTGTGAAATTTTGAGATGTCTGCGTTTGCTACAAGAGGAGATATCACAAAGTATGCGCTTTTGTTGTTTCCATTGGTTTCAATGCATTTTGACCTAAAACGAGCATTTGCTGTTTTCTCTTAAACGCAACATGTGAGAAAAACCATTTCACATCACATTTGTGGGTCTTGGTCTTCAACACAATCTGTGAAATTTTGAGCTGTCTGTGTTTGCTACAAGAGGAGATATCACAAAGTATGCGCTTTTGTTGTTTCTATTGGTTTCAATGCATTTTGGCCTTAAAAAAGTATTTGCTGTTTTCTCATAAATGCAACATGGGAGAAAAACAGTTTGACATCAGATTTGTAGGTCTTTGTGTTCAACACAATCTGTGAAATTTTGAGCTGTCTGTGTTTGCTACAAGAGGATATATCACAAAGGATGTGCTTTTTTTGTTTCCATTGCTTTCAATGTATTTTGGACTAAAATGAGCATTTGTTGTTTTCTCTTAAACGCAACATGGGAGAAAAACCATTTCACATCACATGTGTGGGTCTTGGTCTTCAACACATCCATTGAAATTTTGAGCTGTCTGTGTTTGCTACAAGAGGACATATCACAAAGAATGCACTTTTGTTGTTTCCATTGCTTTCAATGCATTTTGGCCTAAAACGAGCATTTGCTGTTTTCACTTAAATGCAACATGGGAGAAAAACCATTTCACATCTTATTGATGGGTCTTGGTCTTCAACACAATCTGTGAAATTTTGAGCTGTCTGTGTTTGCTGCAAGAGGAGATATCACAAATATTGTGCTTTTTGTTGTTTCCATTGGTTTCAATGCATTTTGGCCTAAAATGAGCATTTGCTGTTTTCTGTTAAACACAACATGGGAGAAAAACCATTTCACATAATGTTTGTGGGTCTTGGTCTTCAACACAATCTGTGAAATTTTGAGATGTCTGTGTTTGCTACTAGAGGAGATATCACAAAGTATGCGCTTTTATTGTTTCCATTCGTTTCAATGCATTTTGACATAACACGAGCATTTTCTGTTTTCTCTTAAACGCAACATGGGAGAAAAACCATTTCACATCACATTTGTGGGTCTTGGTCTTCAACACAATCTGTGAAATTTTGAGCTGTCTGTGTTTGCTACAAGAGGAGATATCACAAAGTATATGCTTTTGTTTCCATTGGCTTCAATGCATTTTGGTCTAAAACGAGCATTTGCTCTTTTCTCTTAAACACAACATGGGAGAAAAACCATTTCACATCACATTTGTGGGTCTTGGTCTTCAACACAATCTGTGAAATTTTGAGCTGTCTGTGTTTGCTACAAGAGGAGTTATCACAAAGTATGCCTTATTGTTGTTTACATTGCTTTCAATGCATTTTGGCCTAAAACGAGCATTTGCTGTTTTCTCTTAAAAGCAACATGGGAGAAAAACCATTTCACATCACATTTGTGGGTCTTGGTCTTCAACTCAATCTGTGAAATTTTGGGCTGTCTGTGTTTGCTACAAGAAGAGTTATCACAAAGTATGCATTATTGTTGTTTACATTGGTTTCAATGCATTTTGGCCTAAAACAAGCATTTGCTGTTTTCTCTTAAACGCAACATGTGAGAAAAACCATTTCACATCACATTTGTGGGTCTTGGTCTTCAACACAATCTGTGAAATTTTGAGCTGTCTGTGTTTGCTACAAGAGGAGTTATCACAAAGTATGCATTATTGTTGTTTACAATGCTTTCAATGCATTTTGGCCTAAAACGAGCATTTGCTGTTTTCTCTTAAACGCAACATGGGAGAAAAACCATTTCACATCACATTTGTGGGTCTTGGTCTTCAACACAATCTTTGAAATTTTGAGCTGTCTGTGTTTGCTACAAGAGGAGATATCACAAAGTATACGCTTTTCTTTCCATTGGTTTCAATGCATTTTGGTTTAAAACGAGCATTTGCTCTTTTCTCTTAAACGCAACATGGGAGAAAAACCATTTCACATCACATTTGTGGGTCTTGGTCTTCAACACAATCTGTGAAATTTTGTGCTCTCTGTATTTGCTGCAAGAGGACATATCACAAATATTGCGCTTTTTGTTGTTTCCATTGGTTTCAATGCATTTTGGACTAAAATGAGCATTTGCTGTTTTCTGTTAAACACAACATGGGAGAAAAACCATTTCACATAACGTTTGTGGGTCTTGGTCTTCAACACAATCTGTGAAATTTTGAGATGTCTGTGTTTGCTACAAGAGGAGATATCACAAAGTATGCGCTTTTGTTGTTTCCATTCGTTTCAATGCATTTTGACCTAAAACGAGCATTTGCTGTTTTCTCTTAAACGCAACATGGGAGAAAAACCATTTCACATCCCATTTGTGGGTCTTGGTCTTCAACACAGTCTGTGAAATTTTGAGCTGTCTGTGTTTGCTACAAGAGGAGATATCACAAAGTATACGCTTTTGTTTCCATTGGCTTCAATGCATTTTTGTCTAAAACGAGCATTTGCTCTTTTCTCTTAAAAGCAACATGGGAGAAAAACCATTTCACATCACTTTTGTGGGTATTGGTCTTCAACACAATCTGTGAAATTTTGTGCTGTCTGTGTTTGCTGCAAGAGGAGATATCACAAAGATTGCGCTTTTTGTTGTTTCCATTGGTGTCAATGCATTTTGGCCTAAAATGAGCATTTGCTGTTTTCTCTTAAAAGCAACATGGGAGAAAAACCATTTCACATCACATTTGTGGGTCTTGGTCTTCAACACAATCTGTGAAATTTTGAGCTGTCTGTGTTTGCTACAAGAGGAGTTATCACAAAGTATGCATTATTGTTGTTTACATTGGTTTAAATGCATTTTGGCTAAAATGAGCATTTGCTGTTTTTTCTTAAACGCAACATGGGAGAAAAACCATTTCACATCACATTTGTGGGTCTTGGTCTTCAACACAATCTGTGAAATTTTGAGCTGTCTGTGTTTGCTACAAGAGGAGATATCACAAAGTATACGCTTTTGTTTCCATTGGTTTCAATGCATTTTGGTCTAAAACGAGCATTTGCTCTTTTCTCTTAAACGCAACATGGGAGAAAAACCATTTCACATCACATTTGTGGGTCTTGGTCTTCAACACAATCTGTGAAATTTTGAGCTGTCTGTGTTTGCTACAAGAGGAGTTATCACAAAGTATGCCTTATTGTTGTTTACATTGCTTTCAATGCATTTTGGCCTAAAACGAGCATTTGCTGTTTTCTCTTAAAAGCAACATGGGAGAAAAACCATTTCACATCACATTTGTGGGTCTTGGTCTTCAACTCAATCTGTGAAATTTTGGGCTGTCTGTGTTTGCTACAAGAGGAGTTATCACAAAGTATGCATTATTGTTGTTTACATTGGTTTCAATGCATTTTGGCCTAAAACAAGCATTTGCTGTTTTCTCTTAAACGCAACATGTGAGAAAAACCATTTCACATCACATTTGTGGGTCTTGGTCTTCAACACAATCTGTGAAATTTTGAGCTGTCTGTGTTTGCTACAAGAGGAGTTATCACAAAGTATGCATTATTGTTGTTTACAATGCTTTCAATGCATTTTGGCCTAAAACGAGCATTTGCTGTTTTCTCTTAAAAGCAACATATGAGGAAAACCATTTCACATCACATTTGTGGGTCTTGGTCTTCAACTCAATCTGTGAAATTTTGAGCTGTCTGTGTTTGCTGCAAGAGGAGATATCACAAAGTATGCGCTTTTGTTGTTTCCATTAGTTTCAATGCATTTTGGACTTAAATGAGCATTTGCTGTTTTCTGTTAAACACAACATGGGAGAAAAACCATTTCACATAATGTTTGTGGGTCTTGGTCTTCAACACAATCTGTGAAATTTTGAGATGTCTGCGTTTGCTACAAGAGGAGATATCACAAAGTATGCGCTTTTGTTGTTTCCATTGGTTTCAATGCATTTTGACCTAAAACGAGCATTTGCTGTTTTCTCTTAAACGCAACATGTGAGAAAAACCATTTCACATCACATTTGTGGGTCTTGGTCTTCAACACAATCTGTGAAATTTTGAGCTGTCTGTGTTTGCTACAAGAGGAGATATCACAAAGTATGCGCTTTTGTTGTTTCTATTGGTTTCAATGCATTTTGGCCTTAAAAAAGTATTTGCTGTTTTCTCATAAATGCAACATGGGAGAAAAACAGTTTGACATCAGATTTGTAGGTCTTTGTGTTCAACACAATCTGTGAAATTTTGAGCTGTCTGTGTTTGCTACAAGAGGATATATCACAAAGGATGTGCTTTTTTTGTTTCCATTGCTTTCAATGTATTTTGGACTAAAATGAGCATTTGTTGTTTTCTCTTAAACGCAACATGGGAGAAAAACCATTTCACATCACATGTGTGGGTCTTGGTCTTCAACACATCCATTGAAATTTTGAGCTGTCTGTGTTTGCTACAAGAGGACATATCACAAAGAATGCACTTTTGTTGTTTCCATTGCTTTCAATGCATTTTGGCCTAAAACGAGCATTTGCTGTTTTCACTTAAATGCAACATGGGAGAAAAACCATTTCACATCTTATTGATGGGTCTTGGTCTTCAACACAATCTGTGAAATTTTGAGCTGTCTGTGTTTGCTGCAAGAGGAGATATCACAAATATTGTGCTTTTTGTTGTTTCCATTGGTTTCAATGCATTTTGGCCTAAAATGAGCATTTGCTGTTTTCTGTTAAACACAACATGGGAGAAAAACCATTTCACATAATGTTTGTGGGTCTTGGTCTTCAACACAATCTGTGAAATTTTGAGATGTCTGTGTTTGCTACTAGAGGAGATATCACAAAGTATGCGCTTTTATTGTTTCCATTCGTTTCAATGCATTTTGACATAACACGAGCATTTTCTGTTTTCTCTTAAACGCAACATGGGAGAAAAACCATTTCACATCACATTTGTGGGTCTTGGTCTTCAACACAATCTGTGAAATTTTGAGCTGTCTGTGTTTGCTACAAGAGGAGATATCACAAAGTATATGCTTTTGTTTCCATTGGCTTCAATGCATTTTGGTCTAAAACGAGCATTTGCTCTTTTCTCTTAAACACAACATGGGAGAAAAACCATTTCACATCACATTTGTGGGTCTTGGTCTTCAACACAATCTGTGAAATTTTGAGCTGTCTGTGTTTGCTACAAGAGGAGTTATCACAAAGTATGCCTTATTGTTGTTTACATTGCTTTCAATGCATTTTGGCCTAAAACGAGCATTTGCTGTTTTCTCTTAAAAGCAACATGGGAGAAAAACCATTTCACATCACATTTGTGGGTCTTGGTCTTCAACTCAATCTGTGAAATTTTGGGCTGTCTGTGTTTGCTACAAGAAGAGTTATCACAAAGTATGCATTATTGTTGTTTACATTGGTTTCAATGCATTTTGGCCTAAAACAAGCATTTGCTGTTTTCTCTTAAACGCAACATGTGAGAAAAACCATTTCACATCACATTTGTGGGTCTTGGTCTTCAACACAATCTGTGAAATTTTGAGCTGTCTGTGTTTGCTACAAGAGGAGTTATCACAAAGTATGCATTATTGTTGTTTACAATGCTTTCAATGCATTTTGGCCTAAAACGAGCATTTGCTGTTTTCTCTTAAACGCAACATGGGAGAAAAACCATTTCACATCACATTTGTGGGTCTTGGTCTTCAACACAATCTTTGAAATTTTGAGCTGTCTGTGTTTGCTACAAGAGGAGATATCACAAAGTATGCGCTTTTGTTGTTTCCATTCGTTTCAATGCATTTTGACCTAAAACGAGCATTTGCTGTTTTCTCTTAAACGCAACATGGGAGAAAAACCATTTCACATCCCATTTGTGGGTCTTGGTCTTCAACACAGTCTGTGAAATTTTGAGCTGTCTGTGTTTGCTACAAGAGGAGATATCACAAAGTATACGCTTTTGTTTCCATTGGCTTCAATGCATTTTTGTCTAAAACGAGCATTTGCTCTTTTCTCTTAAAAGCAACATGGGAGAAAAACCATTTCACATCACTTTTGTGGGTATTGGTCTTCAACACAATCTGTGAAATTTTGTGCTGTCTGTGTTTGCTGCAAGAGGAGATATCACAAAGATTGCGCTTTTTGTTGTTTCCATTGGTGTCAATGCATTTTGGCCTAAAATGAGCATTTGCTGTTTTCTCTTAAAAGCAACATGGGAGAAAAACCATTTCACATCACATTTGTGGGTCTTGGTCTTCAACACAATCTGTGAAATTTTGAGCTGTCTGTGTTTGCTACAAGAGGAGTTATCACAAAGTATGCATTATTGTTGTTTACATTGGTTTAAATGCATTTTGGCTAAAATGAGCATTTGCTGTTTTTTCTTAAACGCAACATGGGAGAAAAACCATTTCACATCACATTTGTGGGTCTTGGTCTTCAACACAATCTGTGAAATTTTGAGCTGTCTGTGTTTGCTACAAGAGGAGATATCACAAAGTATACGCTTTTGTTTCCATTGGTTTCAATGCATTTTGGTCTAAAACGAGCATTTGCTCTTTTCTCTTAAACGCAACATGGGAGAAAAACCATTTCACATCACATTTGTGGGTCTTGGTCTTCAACACAATCTGTGAAATTTTGAGCTGTCTGTGTTTGCTACAAGAGGAGTTATCACAAAGTATGCCTTATTGTTGTTTACATTGCTTTCAATGCATTTTGGCCTAAAACGAGCATTTGCTGTTTTCTCTTAAAAGCAACATGGGAGAAAAACCATTTCACATCACATTTGTGGGTCTTGGTCTTCAACTCAATCTGTGAAATTTTGGGCTGTCTGTGTTTGCTACAAGAGGAGTTATCACAAAGTATGCATTATTGTTGTTTACATTGGTTTCAATGCATTTTGGCCTAAAACAAGCATTTGCTGTTTTCTCTTAAACGCAACATGTGAGAAAAACCATTTCACATCACATTTGTGGGTCTTGGTCTTCAACACAATCTGTGAAATTTTGAGCTGTCTGTGTTTGCTACAAGAGGAGTTATCACAAAGTATGCATTATTGTTGTTTACAATGCTTTCAATGCATTTTGGCCTAAAACGAGCATTTGCTGTTTTCTCTTAAAAGCAACATATGAGGAAAACCATTTCACATCACATTTGTGGGTCTTGGTCTTCAACTCAATCTGTGAAATTTTGAGCTGTCTGTGTTTGCTGCAAGAGGAGATATCACAAAGTATGCGCTTTTGTTGTTTCCATTGGTTTCAATGCATTTTGGACTTAAATGAGCATTTGCTGTTTTCTGTTAAACACAACATGGGAGAAAAACCATTTCACATAATGTTTGTGGGTCTTGGTCTTCAACACAATCTGTGAAATTTTGAGATGTCTGTGTTTGCTACAAGAGGAGATATCACAAAGTATGCGCTTTTGTTGTTTCCATTCGTTTCAATGCATTTTGACCTAAAACGAGCATTTGCTGTTTTCTCTTAAACGCAACATGGGAGAAAAACCATTTCACATCACATTTGTGGGTCTTGGTCTTCAACACAATCTGTGAAATTTTGTGCTGTCTGTGTTTGCTACAAGAGGAGATATCACAAAGATTGCGCTTTTTGTTGTTTCCATTGGTTTCAATGCATTTTGGCCTAAAATGAGCATTTGCTGTTTTCACTTAAAAGCAACATGGGAGAAAAACCATTTCACATCACATTTGTGGGTCTTGGTCTTCAACACAATCTGTGAAATATTGAGCTGTCTGTGTTTGCTACAAGAGGAGTTATCACAAAGTATGCATTATTGTTGTTTACATTGGTGTAAATTCATTTTGGCCTAAAACGAGCATTTGCTGTTTTCTCTTAAACGCAATATGGGAGAAAAACCATTTCACATCACATTTGTGGGTCTTGGTCTTCAACACAATCTGTGAAATTTTGAGCTGTCTGTGTTTGCTACAAAAGTATATTTCACAAAGTATACGCTTTTGTTTCCATTGGTTTCAATGCATTTTGGTCTAAAACGAGCATTTGCTCTTTTCTCTTAAACACAACATGGGAGAAAAACCATTTCACATCACATTTGTGGGTCTTGGTCTTCAACACAATCTGTGAAATTTTGTGATCTCTGTGTTTGCCGCAAGAGGAGATATCACAAATATTGCACTTTTTGATGTTTCCATTCGTTTCAATGCATTTTGACCTAAAACGAGCATTTGCTGTTTTCTCTTAAACTCAACACGGGAGAAAAACCATTTCACATCACATTTGTGGGTCTTGGTCTTCAACACAATCTGTGAAATTTTGAGCTGTCTGTGTTTGATACAAGAGGAGATATCACAAAGTATACGCTTTAGTTGTTTCCATTGGTTTCAATGCATTTTTTAATTTAAATGAGCATTTGTTGTTTTTTCTTAAAACGCAACATGGGAGAAAAACCATTTCACATCACATTTGTGGGTCTTGATCTTCAACACATCCCGTGAAATTTTGAGCTGTCTGTGTTTGCTACAACAGGAGATATCACAAAGAATGCGCTTTTGTTGTTTCCATTGCTTTCAATGCATTTTGGCCTAAAACGAGCATTTGCTGTTTTCTCTTAAACGCAACATGGGAGAAAAACCATTTCACATCACGTTTGTGGGTCTTGGTCTACAACACATCCAGTGAAATTTTGAGCTGTCTGTGTTTGCTACAAGAGGAGATATCACAAAGTATACGCTTTTCTTTCCATTGGTTTCAATGCATTTTGGTCTAAAACGAGCATTTGCTCTTTTCTCTTAAACGCAACATGGGAGAAAAACCATTTCACATCACATTTGTGGGTCTTGGTCTTCAACACAATCTGTGAAATTTTGTGCTCTCTGTATTTGCTGCAAGAGGAGATATCACAAATATTGCGCTTTTTGTTGTTTCCATTGGTTTCAATGCATTTTGGCCTAAAATGAGCATTTGCTGTTTTCTGTTAAACACAACATGGGAGAAAAACCATTTCACATAACGTTTGTGGGTCTTGGTCTTCAACACAATCTGTGAAATTTTGAGATGTCTGTGTTTGCTACAAGAGGAGATATCACAAAGTATGCGCTTTTGTTGTTTCCATTCGTTTCAATGCATTTTGACCTAAAACGAGCATTTGCTGTTTTCTCTTAAACGCAACATGGGAGAAAAACCATTTCACAGCCCATTTGTGGGTCTTGGTCTTCAACACAGTCTGTGAAATTTTGAGCTGTCTGTGTTTGCTACAAGAGGAGATATCACAAAGTATACGCTTTTGTTTCCATTGGCTTCAATGCATTTTTGTCTAAAACGAGCATTTGCTCTTTTCTCTTAAAAGCAACATGGGAGAAAAACCATTTCACATCACTTTTGTGAGTATTAGTCTTCAACACAATCTGTGAAATTTTGTGCTGTCTGTGTTTGCTGCAAGAGGAGATATCACAAAGATTGCGCTTTTTGTTGTTTCCATTGGTGTCAATGCATTTTGGCCTAAAATGAGCATTTGCTGTTTTCTCTTAAAAGCAACATGGGAGAAAAACCATTTCACATCACATTTGTGGGTCTTGGTCTTCAACACAATCTGTGAAATTTTGAGCTGTCTGTGTTTGCTACAAGAGGAGTTATCACAAAGTATGCATTATTGTTGTTTACATTGGTTTAAATGCATTTTGGCTAAAACGAGCATTTGCTGTTTTTTCTTAAACGCAACATGGGAGAAAAACCATTTCACATCACATTTGTGGGTCTTGGTCTTCAACACAATCTGTGAAATTTTGAGCTGTCTGTGTTTGCTACAAGAGGAGATATCACAAAGTATACGCTTTTGTTTCCATTGGTTTCAATGCATTTTGGTCTAAAACGAGCATTTGCTCTTTTCTCTTAAACGCAACATGGGAGAAAAACCATTTCACATCACATTTGTGGGTCTTGGTCTTCAACACAATCTGTGAAATTTTGTGCTCTCTGTGTTTGCTGCAAGAGGAGATATCACAAATATTGCGCTTTTTGTTGTTTCCATTGGTTTCAATGCATTTTGGCCTAAAATGAGCATTTGCTGTTTTCTGTTAAACACAACATGGGAGAAAAACCATTTCACATAACGTTTGTGGGTCTTGGTCTTCAACACAATCTGTGAAATTTTGAGATGTCTGTGTTTGCTACAAGAGGAGATATCACAAAGTATGCGCTTTTGTTATTTACATTGGTTTCAATGCATTTTGGCCTAAAACGAGCATTTGCTGTTTTCTCTTAAAAGCAACATGGGAGAATAACCTATTTCACATCACATTTGTGGGTCTTGGTCTTCAACACAATCTGTGAAATTTTGAGCTGTCTGTGTTTGCTACAAGAGGAGTTATCACAAAGTATGCATTATTGTTATTTACATTGGTTTCAATGCATTTTGGCCTAAAACGAGCATTTGCTGTTTTCTCTTAAATGCAACGAGGGAGAAAAACCATTTCACATCACATTTGTGGGTCTTGGTCTTCAACACCATCTGTGAAATTTTGAGCTGTCTGTGTTTGCAACAGGAGGAGATATCACAAAGTAGGCGCTTTTGTTGTTTCCATTGGATTCAATGCATTTTGGCCTAAAACGAGCATTTGCTGTTTTCTCTTAAATGCAACATGGGAGAAAAACCATTTCACATCACATTTGTGGGTCTTGGTCTTCAACACAATCTGTGAAATTTTGAGCTGTCTGTGTTTGCTACAAGAAGAGATATCACAAAGTATGCGCTTTTGTTGTTTCCATTGGTTTCAATGCATTTTGGACTTAAATGAGCATTTGTTGTTTTTTCTTAAAACGCAACATGGGATAAAAACCATTTCACATCACATTTGTGGGTTTTGGTCTTCAACACAATCTGTGAAATTTTGAGCTGTCTGTGTTTGCTACAAGAGGAGATATCACAAAGTATGCATTATTGTTGTTTACATTGCTTTCAAAGCATTTTGGCCTAAAATGAGCATTTGCTGTTTTCTCTTAAAAGCAACATGGGAGAAAAACAATTTGACATCACATTTGTGGGTCTTGGTCTTCAACACAATCTGTGAAATTTTGAGCTGTCTGTGTTTGCTACAAGAGGAGATATCACAAAGTATGCGCTTTTGTTGTTTCCATTGGTTTCAATGCATTTTGGACTTAAATGAGCATTTGTTGTTTTCTCTTAAACGCAACATGGGAGAAAAAACATTTCACATCACATTTGTGGGTCTTGGTCTTCAACACAATCTGTGAAATTTTGAGCTGTCTGTGTTTGCTACAAGAGGAGTTATCACAAAGTATGCATTATTGTTATTTACATTGTTTTCAATGCATTTTGGCCTAAAACGAGCATTTGCTGTTTTCTCTTAAAAGCAACATGGAAGAATAACCTATTTCACATCACATTTGTGGGTCTTGGTCTTCAACACAATCTGTGAAATTTTGAGCTGTCTGTGTTTGATGCATTAGGAGTTATCACAAAGTATGCATTATTGTTATTTACATTGGTTTCATTGCATTTTGGCCTAAAACGAGCATTTGCTGTTTTCTCTTAAACGCAACATGGGAGAAAAACCATTTCACATCACATTTGTGGGGCTTGGCCTTCAACACAATCTGTGAAATTTAGAGCTGTCTGTGTTTGCTACAAGAGGAGTTATCACAAAGTATGCATTATTGTTATTTACATTGGTTTCAATGCATTTTGGTCTAAAACGAGCATTTGCTGTTTTCTCTTAAATGCAAAATGGGAGAAAAACCATTTCACATCACATTTGTGGGTCTTGGTCTTCAACACAATCTGTGAAATTTTGAGCTGTCTGTGTTTGCTACAAGAGGAGTTATCACAAAGTATGCATTATTGTTATTTACATTGGTTTCAATGCATTTTGGCCTAAAACGAGCATTTGCTGTTTTCTCTTAAATGCAACGAGGGAGAAAAACCATTTCACATCACATTTGTGGGTCTTGGTCTTCAACACAATCTGTGAAATTTTGAGCTGTCTGTGTTTGCAACAGGAGGAGATATCACAAAGTAGGCGCTTTTGTTGTTTCCATTGGATTCAATGCATTTTGGCCTAAAACGAGCATTTGCTGTTTTCTCTTAAATGCAACATGGGAGAAAAACCATTTCACATCACATTTGTGGGTCTTGGTCTTCAACACAATCTGTGAAATTTTGAGCTGTCTGTGTTTGCTACAAGAAGAGATATCACAAAGTATGCGCTTTTGTTGTTTCCATTGGTTTCAATGCATTTTGGACTTAAATGAGCATTTGTTGTTTTTTCTTAAAACGCAACATGGGATAAAAACCATTTCACATCACATTTGTGGGTCTTGGTCTTCAACACAATCTGTGAAATTTTGAGCTGTCTGTGTTTGCTACAAGAGGAGATATCACAAAGTATGCATTATTGTTGTTTACATTGCTTTCAAAGCATTTTGGCCTAAAATGAGCATTTGCTGTTTTCTCTTAAAAGCAACATGGGAGAAAAACAATTTGACATCACATTTGTGGGTCTTGGTCTTCAACACAATCTGTGAAATTTTGAGCTGTCTGTGTTTGCTACAAGAGGAGATATCACAAAGTATGCGCTTTTGTTGTTTCCATTGGTTTCAATGCATTTTGGACTTAAATGAGCATTTGTTGTTTTCTCTTAAACGCAACATGGGAGAAAAAACATTTCACATCACATTTGTGGGTCTTGGTCTTCAACACAATCTGTTAAATTTTGAGCTGTCTGTGTTTGCTACAAGAGGAGTTATCACAAAGTATGTATTATTGTTATTTACATTGTTTTCAATGCATTTTGGCCTAAAACGAGCATTTGCTGTTTTCTCTTAAAAGCAACATGGAAGAATAACCTATTTCACATCACATTTGTGGGTCTTGGTCTTCAACAGAATCTGTGAAATTTTGAGCTGTCTGTGTTTGATGCATTAGGAGTTATCACAAAGTATGCATTATTGTTATTTACATTGGTTTCATTGCATTTTGGCCTAAAACGAGCATTCGCTGTTTTCTCTTAAACGCAACATGGGAGAAAAACCATTTCACATCACATTTGTGGGTCTTGGCCTTCAACACAATCTGTGAAATTTAGAGCTGTCTGTGTTTGCTACAAGAGGAGTTATCACAAAGTATGCATTATTGTTATTTACATTGGTTTCAATGCATTTTGGCCTAAAACGAGCATTTGCTGTTTTCTCTTAAACACAACATGGGATAAAAACCATTTCACATCACATTTGTGGGTCTTGGTCTTCAACACATCTGAGAAATTTTGAGCTGTCTGTGTTTGCTACAAGAGGACTTATCACAAAGTATGCATTTTTTGTTGTTTACATTGGTTTCAAAGCATTTTGGCCTTAAAAAAGCATTTGCTGTTTTCTCTTAAATGCAACATGGGAGAAAAACCATTTCACATCACATTTGTGGGTCTTGGTCTTCAACACAATCTGTGAAAATTTGAGCTGTCTGTGTTTGCTACAAGAGGAGATATACAAAGTATGCGCTTTTGTTGTTTCCATTGTTTTCAATGCATTTTGGCCTTAAAAAAGCATTTGCTGTTTTCTCTTAAATGCAACATGGGAGAAAAACAATTTGACATCACATTTGTGGGTCTTGGTCTTCAACACAATCTGTGAAATTTTGAGCTGTCTGTGTTTGCTACAAGAGGAGATATCACAAAGTATGCGCTTTTGTAGTTTCCATTGGTTTCAATGCATTTTGGACTTAAATGAGCATTTGTTGTTTTCTCTTAAACGCAACATGGGAGAAAAAACATTTCACATCACATTTGTGAGTCTTGGTCTTCAACACAATCTGTGAAATTTTGAGCTGTCTGTGTTTGCTACAAGAGGAGTTATCACAAAGTATGCATTATTGTTATTTACATTGGTTTCAATGCATTTTGGCCTAAAACGAGCATTTGCTGTTTTCTCTTAAATGCAACATGGGAGAAAAACCATTTCACATCACATTTGTGGGTCTTGGTCTTCAACACAATCTGTGAAATTTTAAGCTGTCTGTGTTTGCTACAAGAGGAGATATCACAAAGTATACGCTTTTGTTTCCATTGGTTTCAACGCATTTTGGTCTAAAACGAGCATTTGCTCTTTTCTCTTAAATGCAACATGGGAGAAAAACCATTTCACATCACACTTGTGGGTCTTGGTCTTCAACACAATCTGTGAAATTTTGAGCTGTCTGTGTTTGCTACAAGAGGAGTTATCAGAAAGAATGCATTATTGTTGTTTACATTGCTTTCAATGCATTTTGGCCTAAAACGAGCATTTGCTGTTTTCTCTTAAAAGCAACATGGGAGAAAAACCATTCCACATCACATTTGTGGATCTTGGTCTTCAACACAATCTGTGAAATTTTGTGCTGTCTGTGTTTGCTACAAGAGGAAATAGCACAATGATTGTGCTTTTTGTTGTTTCCATTGGATTCAATGCATTTTGGCCTAAAATGAGCATTTGCTGATTTCTGTTAAACACAACATGGGAGAAAAACCATTTCACATAATGTTTGTGGGTCTTGGTCTTCAATACAATTTGTGAAATTTTGAGCTGTCTGTGTTTGCTACAAGAGGAGATATCACAAAGTATGCGCTTTTGTTGTTTCCATTGGTTTCAATGCATTTTGGCCTAAAATGAGCATTTGCAGTTTTCTGTTAAACACAACATGGGAGAAAAACCATTTCACATAACGTTTGTGGGTCTTGGTCTTCAATACAATCTGTGAAATTTTGAGCTGTCTGTGTTTGCTACAAGAGGAGATATCACAAAGTATGCGCTTTTGTTGTTTCCATTGGTTTCAATGCATTTTGGACTTAAATGAGCATTTGTTTTTTTTCTAAAAAAACACAACATGGGAGAAAAACCATTTCACATCACATTTGTGGGTATTGGTCTTCAACACAATCTGTGAAATTTTGAGCTGTCTATTTTTGCTACAAGAGGAGTTATCACAAAGTATGCATTTTTGTTGTTTACATTGGTTTCAAAGCATTTTGACCTAAAACGAGCATTTGCTGTTTTCTCTTAAATGCAACATGGGAGAAAAACCATTTCACATCACATTTGTGGGTCTTGGTCTTCAACACAATCTGTGAAATTTTGAGCTGCCGTGTTTGCTACAAGAGGAGATATCACAAATTATGCACTTTTGTTGTTTCCATTGGTTTCAATGCATTTTGGCCTTAAAAAAGCATTTGCTGTTTTCTCTTAAACGCAACATGGGAGAAAAACAATTTGACATCACATTTGTGGGTCTTGGTCTTCAACACAATCTGTGAAATTTTGAGCTGTCTGTGTTTGCTACAAGAGGAGATATCACAAAGTATGTGCTTTTGTTGTGTCCATTGGTTTCAATGCGTTTTGGACTTAAATGAGCATTTTTTGTTTTCTCTTAAACGCAACATGGGAGAAAAAACATTTCACATCACATTTGTGGGTCTTGGTCTTCAACACAATCTGTGAAATTTTGAGCTGTCTGTGTTTGCTACAAGAGGAGTTATCACAAAGTATGCATTATTGTTATTTACATTGGTTTCAATGCATTTTGGCCTAAAACGAGCATTTGCTGTTTTCTCTTAAAAGCAACATGGGAGAATAACCTATTTCACATCACATTTGTGGGTCTTGGTCTTCAACACAATCTGTGAAATTTTGAGCTGTCTGTGTTTGCTACAAGAGGAGTTATCACAAAGTATGCATTATTGTTATTTACATTGGTTTCAATGCATTTTGGCCTAAAACGAGCATTTGCTGTTTTCTCTTAAATGCAACGAGGGAGAAAAACCATTTCACATCACATTTGTGGGTCTTGGTCTTCAACACAATCTGTGAAATTTTGAGCTGTCTGTGTTTGCAACAGGAGGAGATATCACAAAGTAGGCGCTTTTGTTGTTTCCATTGGTTTCAATGCATTTTGGACTTAAATGAGCATTTGTTGTTTTCTCTTAAACGCAACATGGGAGAAAAAACATTTCACATCACATTTGTGGGTCTTGGTCTTCAACACAATCTGTGAAATTTTGAGCTGTCTGTGTTTGCTACAAGAGGAGTTATCACAAAGTATGCATTATTGTTATTTACATTGTTTTCAATGCATTTTGGCCTAAAACGAGCATTTGCTGTTTTCTCTTAAAAGCAACATGGAAGAATAACCTATTTCACATCACATTTGTGGGTCTTGGTCTTCAACACAATCTGTGAAATTTTGAGCTGTCTGTGTTTGATGCATTAGGAGTTATCACAAAGTATGCATTATTGTTATTTACATTGGTTTCATTGCATTTTGGCCTAAAACGAGCATTTGCTGTTTTCTCTTAAACGCAACATGGGAGAAAAACCATTTCACATCACATTTGTGGGTCTTGGCCTTCAACACAATCTGTGAAATTTAGAGCTGTCTGTGTTTGCTACAAGAGGAGTTATCACAAAGTATGCATTATTGTTATTTACATTGGTTTCAATGCATTTTGGTCTAAAACGAGCATTTGCTGTTTTCTCTTAAATGCAACATGGGAGAAAAACCATTTCACATCACATTTGTGGGTCTTGGTCTTCAACACAATCTGTGAAATTTTGAGCTGTCTGTGTTTGCAACAGGAGGAGATATCACAAAGTATGCGCTTTTGTTGTTTCCTTTGGTTTCAATGCATTTTGGCCTAAAACGAGCATTTGCTGTTTTCTCTTAAACACAACATGGGATAAAAACCATTTCACATCACATTTGTTGGTCTTGGTCTTCAACACATCTGAGAAATTTTGAGCTGTCTGTGTTTGCTACAAGAGGACTTATCACAAAGTATGCATTTTTTGTTGTTTACATTGGTTTCAAAGCATTTTGGCCTTAAAAAAGCATTTGCTGTTTTCTCTTAAATGCAACATGGGAGAAAAACCATTTCACATCACATTTGTGGGTCTTGGTCTTCAACACAATCTGTGAAATTTTGAGCTGTCTGTGTTTGCTACAAGAGGAGATATCACAAAGTATGCGCTTTTGTTGTTTCCATTGGTTTCAATGCATTTTGGCCTTAAAAAAGCATTTGCTGTTTTCTCTTAAATGCAACATGGGAGAAAAACAATTTGACATCACATTTGTGGGTCTTGGTCTTCAACACAATCTGTGAAATTTTGAGCTGTCTGTGTTTGCTACAAGAGGAGATATCACAAAGTATGTGCTTTTGTTGTTTCCATTGGTTTCAATGCGTTTTGGACTTAAATGAGCATTTTTTGTTTTCTCTTAAACGCAACATGGGAGAAAAAACATTTCACATCACATTTGTGGGTCTTGGTCTTCAACACAATCTGTGAAATTTTGAGCTGTCTGTGTTTGCTACAAGAGGAGTTATCACAAAGTATGCATTATTGTTATTTACATTGGTTTCAATGCATTTTGGCCTAAAACGAGCATTTGCTGTTTTCTCTTAAAAGCAACATGGGAGAATAACCTATTTCACATCACATTTGTGGGTCTTGGTCCAACACAATCTGTGAAATTTTGAGCTGTCTGTGTTTGCTACAAGAGGAGTTATGACAAAGTATGCATTATTGTTATTTACATTGGTTTCAATGCATTTTGGCCTAAAACGAGCATTTGCTGTTTTCTCTTAAATGCAACGAGGGAGAAAAACCATTTCACATCACATTTGTGGGTCTTGGTCTTCAACACAATCTGTGAAATTTTGAGCTGTCTGTGTTTGCAACAGGAGGAGATATCACAAAGTAGGCGCTTTTGTTGTTTCCATTGGATTCAATGCATTTTGGCCTAAAACGAGCATTTGCTGTTTTCTCTTAAATGCAACATGGGAGAAAAACCATTTCACATCACATTTGTGGGTCTTGGTCTTCAACACAATCTGTGAAATTTTGAGCTGTCTGTGTTTGCTACAAGAAGAGATATCACAAAGTATGCGCTTTTGTTGTTTCCATTGGTTTCAATGCATTTTGGACTTAAATGAGCATTTGTTGTTTTTTCTTAAAACGCAACATGGGATAAAAACCATTTCACATCACATTTGTGGGTTTTGGTCTTCAACACAATCTGTGAAATTTTGAGCTGTCTGTGTTTGCTACAAGAGGAGATATCACAAAGTATGCATTATTGTTGTTTACATTGCTTTCAAAGCATTTTGGCCTAAAATGAGCATTTGCTGTTTTCTCTTAAAAGCAACATGGGAGAAAAACAATTTGACATCACATTTGTGGGTCTTGGTCTTCAACACAATCTGTGAAATTTTGAGCTGTCTGTGTTTGCTACAAGAGGAGATATCACAAAGTATGCGCTTTTGTTGTTTCCATTGGTTTCAATGCATTTTGGACTTAAATGAGCATTTGTTGTTTTCTCTTAAACGCAACATGGGAGAAAAAACATTTCACATCACATTTGTGGGTCTTGGTCTTCAACACAATCTGTGAAATTTTGAGCTGTCTGTGTTTGCTACAAGAGGAGTTATCACAAAGTATGCATTATTGTTATTTACATTGTTTTCAATGCATTTTGGCCTAAAACGAGCATTTGCTGTTTTCTCTTAAAAGCAACATGGAAGAATAACCTATTTCACATCACATTTGTGGGTCTTGGTCTTCAACACAATCTGTGAAATTTTGAGCTGTCTGTGTTTGATGCATTAGGAGTTATCACAAAGTATGCATTATTGTTATTTACATTGGTTTCATTGCATTTTGGCCTAAAACGAGCATTTGCTGTTTTCTCTTAAACGCAACATGGGATAAAAACCATTTCACATCACATTTGTGGGTCTTGGCCTTCAACACAATCTGTGAAATTTAGAGCTGTCTGTGTTTGCTACAAGAGTAGTTATCACAAAGTATGCATTATTGTTATTTACATTGGTTTCAATGCATTTTGGTCTAAAATGAGCATTTGCTGTTTTCTCTTAAATGCAAAATGGGAGAAAAACCATTTCACATCACATTTGTGGGTCTTGGTCTTCAACACAATCTGTGAAATTTTGAGCTGTCTGTGTTTGCAACAGGAGGAGATATCACAAAGTATGCGCTTTTGTTGTTTCCTTTGGTTTCAATGCATTTTGGCCTAAAACGAGCATTTGCTGTTTTCTCTTAAACACAACATGGGATAAAAACCATTTCACATCACATTTGTTGGTCTTGGTCTTCAACACATCTGAGAAATTTTGAGCTGTCTGTGTTTGCTACAAGAGGACTTATCACAAAGTATGCAATTTTTGTTGTTTACATTGGTTTCAAAGCATTTTGGCCTTAAAAAAGCATTTGCTGTTTTCTCTTAAATGCAACATGGGAGAAAAACCATTTCACATCACATTTGTGGGTCTTGGTCTTCAACACAATCTGTGAAATTTTGAGCTGTCTGTGTTTGCTACAAGAGGAGATATCACAAAGTATGCGCTTTTGTTGTTTCCATTGGTTTCAATGCATTTTGGCCTTAAAAAAGCATTTGCTGTTTTCTCTTAAATGCAACATGGGAGAAAAACAATTTGACATCACATTTGTGGGTCTTGGTCTTCAACACAATCTGTGAAATTTTGAGCTGTCTGTGTTTGCTACAAGAAGAGATATCACAAAGTATGCGCTTTTGTAGTTTCCATTGGTTTCAATGCATTTTGGACTTAAATGAGCATTTGTTGTTTTCTCTTAAACGCAACATGGGAGAAAAAACATTTCACATCACATTTGTGAGTCTTGGTCTTCAACACAATCTGTGAAATTTTGAGCTGTCTGTGTTTGCTACAAGAGGAGTTATCACAAAGTATACGCTTTTGTTTCCATTGGTTTCAACGCATTTTGGTCTAAAACGAGCATTTGCTCTTTTCTCTTAAACGCAACATGGGAGAAAAACCATTTCACATCACACTTGTGGGTCTTGGTCTTCAACACAATCTGTGAAATTTTGAGCTGTCTGTGTTTGCTACAAGAGGAGTTATCAGAAAGAATGCATTATTGTTGTTTACATTGCTTTCAATGCATTTTGGCCTAAAACGAGCATTTGCTGTTTTCTCTTAAAAGCAACATGGGAGAAAAACCATTCCACATCACATTTGTGGATCTTGGTCTTCAACACAATCTGTGAAATTTTGTGCTGTCTGTGTTTGCTACAAGAGGAAATAGCACAAAGATTGTGCTTTTTGTTGTTTCCATTGGATTCAATGCATTTTGGCCTAAAATGAGCATTTGCTGATTTCTGTTAAACACAACATGGGAGAAAAACCATTTCACATAATGTTTGTGGGTCTTGGTCTTCAATACAATCTGTGAAATTTTGAGCTGTCTGTGTTTGCTACAAGAGGAGATATCACAAAGTATGCGCTTTTGTTGTTTCCATTGGTTTCAATGCATTTTGGCCTAAAATGAGCATTTGCAGTTTTCTGTTAAACACAACATGGGAGAAAAACCATTTCACATAACGTTTGTGGGTCTTGGTCTTCAATACAATCTGTGAAATTTTGAGCTGTCTGTGTTTGCTACAAGAAGAGATATCACAAAGTATGCGCTTTTGTTGTTTCCATTGGTTTCAATGCATTTTGGACTTAAATGAGCATTTGTTTTTTTTCTAAAAAAACACAACATGGGAGAAAAACCATTTCACATCACATTTGTGGGTATTGGTCTTCAACACAATCTGTGAAATTTTGAGCTGTCTATTTTTGCTACAAGAGGAGTTATCACAAAGTATGCATTTTTGTTGTTTACATTGGTTTCAAAGCATTTTGACCTAAAACGAGCATTTGCTGTTTTCTCTTAAATGCAACATGGGAGAAAAACCATTTCACATCACATTTGTGGGTCTTGGTCTTCAACACAATCTGTGAAATTTTGAGCTGCCGTGTTTGCTACAAGAGGAGATATCACAAAGTATGCACTTTTGTTGTTTCCATTGGTTTCAATGCATTTTGGCCTTAAAAAAGCATTTGCTGTTTTCTCTTAAACGCAACATGGGAGAAAAACAATTTGACATCACATTTGTGGGTCTTGGTCTTCAACACAATCTGTGAAATTTTGAGCTGTCTGTGTTTGCTACAAGAGGAGATATCACAAAGTATGCGCTTTTGTTGTTTCCATTGGTTTCAATGCATTTTGGACTTAAATGAGCATTTGTTGTTTTCTCTTAAACGCAACATGGGAGAAAAAACATTTCACATCACATTTGTGGGTCTTGGTCTTCAACACAATCTGTGAAATTTTGAGCTGTCTGTGTTTGCTACAAGAGGAGTTATCACAAAGTATGCATTATTATTATTTACATTGGTTTCAATGCATTTTGGCCTAAAACGAGCATTTGCTGTTTTCTCTTAAAAGCAACATGGGAGAATAACCTATTTCACATCACATTTGTGGGTCTTGGTCTTCAACACAATCTGTGAAATTTTGAGCTGTCTGTGTTTGCTACAAGAGGAGATATCACAAAGTATGCGCTTTTGTTGTTTCCATTGGTTTCAATGCATTTTGGCCTTAAAAAAGCATTTGCTGTTTTCTCTTAAATGCAACATGGGAGAAAAACAATTTGACATCACATTTGTGGGTCTTGGTCTTCAACACAATCTGTGAAATTTTGAGCTGTCTGTGTTTGCTACAAGAGGAGATATCACAAAGTATGTGCTTTTGTTGTTTCCATTGGTTTCAATGCGTTTTGGACTTAAATGAGCATTTTTTGTTTTCTCTTAAACGCAACATGGGAGAAAAAACATTTCACATCACATTTGTGGGTCTTGGTCTTCAACACAATCTGTGAAATTTTGAGCTGTCTGTGTTTGCTACAAGAGGAGTTATCACAAAGTATGCATTATTGTTATTTACATTGGTTTCAATGCATTTTGGCCTAAAACGAGCATTTGCTGTTTTCTCTTAAAAGCAACATGGGAGAATAACCTATTTCACATCACATTTGTGGGTCTTGGTCCAACACAATCTGTGAAATTTTGAGCTGTCTGTGTTTGCTACAAGAGGAGTTATGACAAAGTATGCATTATTGTTATTTACATTGGTTTCAATGCATTTTGGCCTAAAACGAGCATTTGCTGTTTTCTCTTAAATGCAACGAGGGAGAAAAACCATTTCACATCACATTTGTGGGTCTTGGTCTTCAACACAATCTGTGAAATTTTGAGCTGTCTGTGTTTGCAACAGGAGGAGATATCACAAAGTAGGCGCTTTTGTTGTTTCCATTGGATTCAATGCATTTTGGCCTAAAACGAGCATTTGCTGTTTTCTCTTAAATGCAATATGGGAGAAAAACCATTTCACATCACATTTGTGGGTCTTGGTCTTCAACACAATCTGTGAAATTTTGAGCTGTCTGTGTTTGCTACAAGAAGAGATATCACAAAGTATGCGCTTTTGTTGTTTCCATTGGTTTCAATGCATTTTGGACTTAAATGAGCATTTGTTGTTTTTTCTTAAAACGCAACATGGGATAAAAACCATTTCACATCACATTTGTGGGTTTTGGTCTTCAACACAATCTGTGAAATTTTGAGCTGTCTGTGTTTGCTACAAGAGGAGATATCACAAAGTATGCATTATTGTTGTTTACATTGCTTTCAAAGCATTTTGGCCTAAAATGAGCATTTGCTGTTTTCTCTTAAACGCAACATGGGAGAAAAACAATTTGACATCACATTTGTGGGTCTTGGTCTTCAACACAATCTGTGAAATTTTGAGCTGTCTGTGTTTGCTACAAGAGGAGATATCACAAAGTATGCGCTTTTGTTGTTTCCATTGGTTTCAATGCATTTTGGACTTAAATGAGCATTTGTTGTTTTCTCTTAAACGCAACATGGGAGAAAAAACATTTCACATCACATTTGTGGGTCTTGGTCTTCAACACAATCTGTGAAATTTTGAGCTGTCTGTGTTTGCTACAAGAGGAGTTATCACAAAGTATGCATTATTATTATTTACATTGGTTTCAATGCATTTTGGCCTAAAACGAGCATTTGCTGTTTTCTCTTAAAAGCAACATGGGAGAATAACCTATTTCACATCACATTTGTGGGTCTTGGTCTTCAACACAATCTGTGAAATTTTGAGCTGTCTGTGTTTGCTACAAGAGGAGATATCACAAAGTATGCGCTTTTGTTGTTTCCATTGGTTTCAATGCATTTTGGCCTTAAAAAAGCATTTGCTGTTTTCTCTTAAATGCAACATGGGAGAAAAACAATTTGACATCACATTTGTGGGTCTTGGTCTTCAACACAATCTGTGAAATTTTGAGCTGTCTGTGTTTGCTACAAGAGGAGATATCACAAAGTATGTGCTTTTGTTGTTTCCATTGGTTTCAATGCGTTTTGGACTTAAATGAGCATTTTTTGTTTTCTCTTAAACGCAACATGGGAGAAAAAACATTTCACATCACATTTGTGGGTCTTGGTCTTCAACACAATCTGTGAAATTTTGAGCTGTCTGTGTTTGCTACAAGAGGAGTTATCACAAAGTATGCATTATTGTTATTTACATTGGTTTCAATGCATTTTGGCCTAAAACGAGCATTTGCTGTTTTCTCTTAAAAGCAACATGGGAGAATAACCTATTTCACATCACATTTGTGGGTCTTGGTCCAACACAATCTGTGAAATTTTGAGCTGTCTGTGTTTGCTACAAGAGGAGTTATGACAAAGTATGCATTATTGTTATTTACATTGGTTTCAATGCATTTTGGCCTAAAACGAGCATTTGCTGTTTTCTCTTAAATGCAACGAGTGAGAAAAACCATTTCACATCACATTTGTGGGTCTTGGTCTTCAACACAATCTGTGAAATTTTGAGCTGTCTGTGTTTGCAACAGGAGGAGATATCACAAAGTAGGCGCTTTTGTTGTTTCCATTGGATTCAATGCATTTTGGCCTAAAACGAGCATTTGCTGTTTTCTCTTAAATGCAACATGGGAGAAAAACCATTTCACATCACATTTGTGGGTCTTGGTCTTCAACACAATCTGTGAAATTTTGAGCTGTCTGTGTTTGCTACAAGAAGAGATATCACAAAGTATGCGCTTTTGTTGTTTCCATTGGTTTCAATGCATTTTGGACTTAAATGAGCATTTGTTGTTTTTTCTTAAAACGCAACATGGGATAAAAACCATTTCACATCACATTTGTGGGTTTTGGTCTTCAACACAATCTGTGAAATTTTGAGCTGTCTGTGTTTGCTACAAGAGGAGATATCACAAAGTATGCATTATTGTTGTTTACATTGCTTTCAAAGCATTTTGGCCTAAAATGAGCATTTGCTGTTTTCTCTTAAAAGCAACATGGGAGAAAAACAATTTGACATCACATTTGTGGGTCTTGGTCTTCAACACAATCTGTGAAATTTTGAGCTGTCTGTGTTTGCTACAAGAGGAGATATCACAAAGTATGCGCTTTTGTTGTTTCCATTGGTTTCAATGCATTTTGGACATAAATGAGCATTTGTTGTTTTCTCTTAAACGCAACATGGAGAAAAAACATTTCACATCACATTTGTGGGTCTTGGTCTTCAACACAATCTGTGAAATTTTGAGCTGTCTGTGTTTGCTACAAGAGGAGTTATCACAAAGTATGCATTATTGTTATTTACATTGTTTTCAATGCATTTTGGCCTAAAACGAGCATTTGCTGTTTTCTCTTAAAAGCAACATGGAAGAATAACCTATTTCACATCACATTTGTGGGTCTTGGTCTTCAACACAATCTGTGAAATTTTGAGCTGTCTGTGTTTGATGCATTAGGAGTTATCACAAAGTATGCATTATTGTTATTTACATTGGTTTCATTGCATTTTGGCCTAAAACGAGCATTTGCTGTTTTCTCTTAAACGCAACATGGGAGAAAAACCATTTCACATCACATTTGTGGGTCTTGGCCTTCAACACAATCTGTGAAATTTAGAGCTGTCTGTGTTTGCTACAAGAGGAGTTATCACAAAGTATGCATTATTGTTATTTACATTGGTTTCAATGCATTTTGGTCTAAAACGAGCATTTGCTGTTTTCTCTTAAATGCAAAATGGGAGAAAAACCATTTCACATCACATTTGTGGGTCTTGGTCTTCAACACAATCTGTGAAATTTTGAGCTGTCTGTGTTTGCAACAGGAGGAGATATCACAAAGTATGCGCTTTTGTTGTTTCCTTTGGTTTCAATGCATTTTGGCCTAAAACGAGCATTTGCTGTTTTCTCTTAAACACAACATGGGATAAAAACCATTTCACATCACATTTGTTGGTCTTGGTCTTCAACACATCTGAGAAATTTTGAGCTGTCTGTGTTTGCTACAAGAGGACTTATCACAAAGTATGCATTTTTTGTTGTTTACATTGGTTTCAAAGCATTTTGGCCTTAAAAAAGCATTTGCTGTTTTCTCTTAAATGCAACATGGGAGAAAAACCATTTCACATCACATTTGTGGGTCTTGGTCTTCAACACAATCTGTGAAATTTTGAGCTGTCTGTGTTTGCTACAAGAGGAGATATCACAAAGTATGCGCTTTTGTTGTTTCCATTGGTTTCAATGCATTTTGGCCTTAAAAAAGCATTTGCTGTTTTCTCTTAAATGCAACATGGGAGAAAAATAAATTTGACATCACATTTGTGGGTCTTGGTCTTCAACACAATCTGTGAAATTTTGAGCTGTCTGTGTTTGCTACAAGAGGAGATATCACAAAGTATGCGCTTTTGTAGTTTCCATTGGTTTCAATGCATTTTGGACTTAAATGAGCATTTGTTGTTTTCTCTTAAACGCAACATGGGAGAAAAAACATTTCACATCACATTTGTGAGTCTTGGTCTTCAACACAATCTGTGAAATTTTGAGCTGTCTGTGTTTGCTACAAGAGGAGTTATCACAAAGTATGCATTATTGTTATTTACATTGGTTTCAATGCATTTTGGCCTAAAACGAGCATTTGCTGTTTTCTCTTAAATGCAACATGGGAGAAAAACCATTTCACATCACATTTGTGGGTCTTGGTCTTCAACACAATCTGTGAAATTTTAATCTGTCTGTGTTTGCTACAAGAGGAGATATCACAAAGTATACGCTTTTGTTTCCATTGGTTTCAACGCATTTTGGTCTAAAACGAGCATTTGCTCTTTTCTCTTAAATGCAACATGGGAGAAAAACCATTTCACATCACACTTGTGGGTCTTGGTCTTCAACACAATCTGTGAAATTTTGAGCTGTCTGTGTTTGCTACAAGAGGAGTTATCAGAAAGAATGCATTATTGTTGTTTACATTGCTTTCAATGCATTTTGGCCTAAAACGAGCATTTGCTGTTTTCTCTTAAAAGCAACATGGGAGAAAAACCATTCCACATCACATTTGTGGATCTTGGTCTTCAACACAATCTGTGAAATTTTGTGCTGTCTGTGTTTGCTACAAGAGGAAATAGCACAAAGATTGTGCTTTTTGTTGTTTCCATTGGATTCAATGCATTTTGGCCTAAAATGAGCATTTGCTGATTTCTGTTAAACACAACATGGGAGAAAAACCATTTCACATAATGTTTGTTGGTCTTGGTCTTCAATACAATCTGTGAAATTTTGAGCTGTCTGTGTTTGCTACAAGAGGAGATATCACAAAGTATGCGCTTTTGTTGTTTCCATTGGTTTCAATGCATTTTGGCCTAAAATGAGCATTTGCAGTTTTCTGTTAAACACAACATGGGAGAAAAACCATTTCACATAACGTTTGTGGGTCTTGGTCTTCAATACAATCTGTGAAATTTTGAGCTGTCTGTGTTTGCTACAAGAGGAGATATCACAAAGTATGCGCTTTTGTTGTTTCCATTGGTTTCAATGCATTTTGGACTTAAATGAGCATTTGTTTTTTTTCTAAAAAAACACAACATGGGAGAAAAACCATTTCACATCACATTTGTGGGTATTGGTCTTCAACACAATCTGTGAAATTTTGAGCTGTCTATTTTTGCTACAAGAGGAGTTATCACAAAGTATGCATTTTTGTTGTTTACATTGGTTTCAAAGCATTTTGACCTAAAACGAGCATTTGCTGTTTTCTCTTAAATGCAACATGGGAGAAAAACCATTTCACATCACATTTGTGGGTCTTGGTCTTCAACACAATCTGTGAAATTTTGAGCTGCCGTGTTTGCTACAAGAGGAGATATCACAAAGTATGCACTTTTGTTGTTTCCATTGGTTTCAATGCATTTTGGCCTTAAAAAAGCATTTGCTGTTTTCTCTTAAACGCAACATGGGAGAAAAACAATTTGACATCACATTTGTGGGTCTTGGTCTTCAACACAATCTGTGAAATTTTGAGCTGTCTGTGTTTGCTACAAGAGGAGATATCACAAAGTATGCGCTTTTGTTGTTTCCATTGGTTTCAATGCATTTTGGACTTAAATGAGCATTTGTTGTTTTCTCTTAAACGCAACATGGGAGAAAAAACATTTCACATCACATTTGTGGGTCTTGGTCTTCAACACAATCTGTGAAATTTTGAGCTGTCTGTGTTTGCTACAAGAGGAGTTATCACAAAGTATGCATTATTATTATTTACATTGGTTTCAATGCATTTTGGCCTAAAACGAGCATTTGCTGTTTTCTCTTAAAAGCAACATGGGAGAATAACCTATTTCACATCACATTTGTGGGTCTTGGTCTTCAACACAATCTGTGAAATTTTGAGCTGTCTGTGTTTGCTACAAGAGGAGATATCACAAAGTATGCGCTTTTGTTGTTTCCATTGGTTTCAATGCATTTTGGACTTAAATGAGCATTTGTTGTTTTTTCTTAAAACGCAACATGGGATAAAAACCATTTCACATCAAATTTGTGGGTATTGGTCTTCAACACAATCTGTGAAATTTTGAGCTGTCTATGTTTGCTACAAGAGGAGTTATCACAAAGTATGCATTCTTGTTTGTTTACATTGGTTTCAAAGCATTTTGGCCTAAAATGAGCATTTGCTGTTTTCTCTTAAATGCAACATGGGAGAAAACATTTTTACATCACATTTGTGGGTCTTGGTCTTCAACACAATCTGTGAAATTTTGAGCTGTCTGTGTTGCTACAAGAGGAGATATCACAAAGTATGCGCTTTTGTTGTTTCCATTGGTTTCAATGCATTTTGGCCTTAAAAAAGCATTTCCTGTTTTTCTCTTAAACTCAACATGGGAGAAAAACAATTTGACATCACATTTGTGGGTCTTGGTCTTCAACACAATCTGTGAAATTTTGAGCTGTCTGTGTTTGCTACAAGAGGAGATATCACAAAGTATGCGCTTTTGTAGTTTCCATTGGTTTCAATGCATTTTGGACTTAAATGAGCATTTGTTGTTTTCTCTTAAACGCAACATGGGAGAGAAAAAACATTTCACATCACATTTGTGAGTCTTGGTCTTCAACACAATCTGTGAAATTTTGAGCTGTCTGTGTTTGCTACAAGAGGAGTTATCACAAAGTATGCATTATTGTTATTTACATTGGTTTCAATGCATTTTGGCCTAAAACGAGCATTTGCTGTTTTCTCTTAAATGCAACATGGGAGGAAAAACCATTTCACATCACATTTGTGGGTCTTGGTCTTCAACACAATCTGTGAAATTTTAAGCTGTCTGTGTTTGCTACAAGAGGAGATATCACAAAGTATACGCTTTTGCTTTCCATTGGTTTTCAACGCATTTTGGTCTAAAACGAGCATTTGCTCTTTTCTCTTAAATGCAACATGGGAGAAAAACCATTTCACATCACACTTGTGGGTCTTGGTCTTCAACACAATCTGTGAAATTTTGAGCTGTCTGTGTTTGCTACAAGAGGAGTTATCAGAAAGAATGCATTATTGTTGTTTACATTGCTTTCAATGCATTTTGGCCTAAAACGAGCATTTGCTGTTTTCTCTTAAAAGCAACATGGGAGAAAAACCATTCCACATCACATTTGTGGATCTTGGTCTTCAACACAATCTGTGAAATTTTGTGCTGTCTGTGTTTGCTACAAGAGGAAATAGCACAAAGATTGTGCTTTTTGTTGTTTCCATTGGATTCAATGCATTTTGGCCTAAAATGAGCATTTGCTGATTTCTGTTAAACACAACATGGGAGAAAAACCATTTCACATAATGTTTGTGGGTCTTGGTCTTCAATACAATCTGTGAAATTTTGAGCTGTCTGTGTTTGCTACAAGAGGAGATATCACAAAGTATGCGCTTTTGTTGTTTCCATTGGTTTCAATGCATTTTGGCCTAAAATGAGCATTTGCAGTTTTCTGTTAAACACAACATGGGAGAAAAACCATTTCACATAACGTTTGTGGGTCTTGGTCTTCAATACAATCTGTGAAATTTTGAGCTGTCTGTGTTTGCTACAAGAGGAGATATCACAAAGTATGCGCTTTTGTTGTTTCCATTGGTTTCAATGCATTTTGGACTTAAATGAGCATTTGTTTTTTTTCTAAAAAAACACAACATGGGAGAAAAACCATTTCACATCACATTTATGGGTATTGGTCTTCAACACAATCTGTGAAATTTTGAGCTGTCTATTTTTGCTACAAGAGGAGTTATCACAAAGTATGCATTTTTGTTGTTTACATTGGTTTCAAAGCATTTTGACCTAAAACGAGCATTTGCTGTTTTCTCTTAAATGCAACATGGGAGAAAAACCATTTCACATCACATTTGTGGGTCTTGGTCTTCAACACAATCTGTGAAATTTTGAGCTGCCGTGTTTGCTACAAGAGGAGATATCACAAAGTATGCACTTTTGTTGTTTCCATTGGTTTCAATGCATTTTGGCCTTAAAAAAGCATTTGCTGTTTTCTCTTAAACGCAACATGGGAGAAAAACAATTTGACATCACATTTGTGGGTCTTGGTCTTCAACACAATCTGTGAAATTTTGAGCTGTCTGTGTTTGCTACAAGAGGAGATATCACAAAGTATGCGCTTTTGTTGTTTCCATTGGTTTCAATGCATTTTGGACTTAAATGAGCATTTGTTGTTTTCTCTTAAACGCAACATGGGAGAAAAAACATTTCACATCACATTTGTGGGTCTTGGTCTTCAACACAATCTGTGAAATTTTGAGCTGTCTGTGTTTGCTACAAGAGGAGTTATCACAAAGTATGCATTATTATTATTTACATTGGTTTCAATGCATTTTGGCCTAAAACGAGCATTTGCTGTTTTCTCTTAAAAGCAACATGGGAGAATAACCTATTTCACATCACATTTGTGGGTCTTGGTCTTCAACACAATCTGTGAAATTTTGAGCTGTCTGTGTTTGCTACAAGAGGAGATATCACAAAGTATGCGCTTTTGTTGTTTCCATTGGTTTCAATGCATTTTGGACTTAAATGAGCATTTGTTGTTTTTTCTTAAAACGCAACATGGGATAAAAACCATTTCACATCAAATTTGTGGGTATTGGTCTTCAACACAATCTGTGAAATTTTGAGCTGTCTATGTTTGCTACAAGAGGAGTTATCACAAAGTATGCATTTTTTGTTGT